>JARHVA010003495.1:1860000-1961699 GCA_037957365.1 Torreya grandis | reverse complement strand
TAGGAGGGTTTAAGGTGGTTTTGGTTCTTAATGGTTATTCATAAACCCTTAAGCCTCAAATCCTAAACCAATACCACAAATGTCAATTGAAATATCCTCCTAAACTATCCCTAATTAATCATGGTCCCATGCATCATGTCCATATATATCCAATCACAAGAAGTTGGTCTTCATATCTCTACTCTGCCATTGAGGAGTGGTTTGCATTCTTAGCCTTTGTTCATACATGTCATGGACCTAGACCAACAAACAATTCCATTAAAGTTCAATTATATATACCTAATTACCATACCTAAAATCCACTAGGTCCAATGCACAATGTTAAGGTCATACTAAGTGAGATAAGTTCTAGTTTGAACTACAATCATCCACCTAAAGAGATCGAGGATGTTTTATAGGCCTAATTGGTCAATTTAATGTATTACACTATTTATGGATGATATTATATGGTTTTCACTATCATTACTTAATATAAATTTATTTAATTCCTCATGTTACCCTAAAAAATCAATCCTCTAACGACTTGCCCATATAGGCTTGTGTATGTGGTCTTAGGCTCTATATGCCTACACAGGATCTATCAACATTACCACCCTTTTATTGGGTTTGAGGACTAAATTATATCATAATAATATTGTCTTAATGATTTTATTATTATTAAAAAAACTAATTTATCTCAATCTAAGTATGTATCTTCACTTGACAAGGCAAATTTATAGGGGCCAAACTAACTATGTGTATGTAGGGTCATAGTGAGTTTGTTTTATTATATATTCTAGCCTCTAAATCTACTTTAGGTTTAATTTGATATAAAATTGTTTAATTCACTTTTATATTCATATAAAATTCAAGGCCATTATATTTATTGTGTCCTTTCTCAATTTTGAAAACCACTTGAGCTGCTTAAACCAACTTGTAAGTATTATTTTTGGGGTCTTGACTGTGTTAGAGTTTCAAAACAAATCACTAGCCATTTAGGAATATTTTTTACTATATTGATAAATATTTACCTTATTTTTTAACCTCTACCATCTTTTCAATGACCTTACATCTTTAAAATGACCATTCATGTGTCTTATGCCTACTCAAGAGATGGTTATAGGTGATCATTGGGTGATTGGAGTGTTAAGCCCTAAAATTTGGCCTTATCAATTAGGTCATTAACACCTTGAAATTAAATAAAATTCATTTAAATTTATACCTAATTTTTATACAATTTTCATTAACCTTTCATAGTATTCTACAAGCTTTTCTTCTTATCTTTATACAGAGATCTGTGTATGAGTATCTAGGCCTGCAAACTAAATAATCTTAATCCTATTTTAAATTTCAAATACTGTAGGTGTATTAATTATATTTTTCCTTCTATCATACTTATTATAAGTCATTTTTCCACACATAATCTTATTTATATGATAATTGGCTCTTTTGGTCAAAATGAGGACCTACATGTCTATAACCTATAGGTTTATTTTTTGATTTGATGGACCGTTGAACACAACCATATTATTGAGTTATTAATATTGGATATTGTATTATCTCATGTCAATTTCCTATCATATACCTCAATAGACTATGGATATCTTAAGAAACAATATGTAATCTCAAACTTACCCATTTGTATGTACATGTTTATTTATGAGGTTAACTCATGTACAAGTCTTATTCATGAAAATTTGAGTACATGATTTACTCATTGCCCTTTGATGATGTATTGAAGTTTTTTAAGGTTACATGAGTTCTTAGGAGGATATAATAGGTCTCTTCATTTATTGGACATCTTCAACATGAGACTTTTATTCCATGGATATCCACCTATAGGTCTATAGACCTATAGATGGATAAAACTTATCCAAGTCTTTTTTAGAGAGTTAATCTGAGCCCCATTATCATTACCTTGGGATTAAAATTATTTAATGTCATTTTTAACATAATATAAATTATATTTTCATTACTATTTGGGGTCAGGTTTAGCAATCAAGTATGTAGGAGACTATTCATGCACAACACCATAGCTCGAAACAACAAGAATCATGACACCAATTAAGGATTGTATAAAAAGGATAAATTTTCAAGGAGATATCACATGAATAATATTATAGTGAGACATTTTCCATGAATAATGAGGCACTTAGAAACTTATAAGAATGGAAACACTTTAAACCAACTAAAACACTTGCATCTGGGGTAATATGTTCATATGCTTAAGACACTAGTTTCCTTGTTAAGGACACCTCATAAGGTTGAGTTAATTGATGAAACTAGCTTTAAAAATACTAACTGTATCTCTTAAAACATCTCACAAATCCAATCTCCTCTATTAAACTATGAAATGAAGAAATAGAAGCCAAACTAGACCATACTTAAATGGACAAGACATCATGACCTCTTCACAGTCTTAATGATTGTTCATAAAAGAGAGGGGATGAATCTAAAAAAAAATTCCATAAAATTGAATTTAGTTATTACCCCTAACATTGATTAATATATTATCTTCCAAATTTCTCTCTCCTAGCCATAGCATGCATTTAAAATCTACCTTTGTGAGCTTATGAAGGGAATAGAGAGAGAGAGAGAGAGAGAGAGATAGAGAGAGAGAGAGAGAGAGAGAGAGATGAGAGAGAGTGAGAGAGAGAGAGAGAGAGAGAGAGAGAGAGAGAGAGAGAGAGAGAGAGAGAGAGAGAGAGAGAGAGAGAGAGAGAGAGAGAGAGAGAGAGAGAGTTATTTACATATATGAGACTTGAAACTTCATTCCAAGCATAAATATGAACTTTGGAAGCTTAAAATTGACCTTTTAAACCATTTTCACCTTCAAATATATCTCTCAAGTCCATATAAGTGCCTATAAATGCCTTAAAAAGAGTTATTCTCTCAACTTGGACATTAGACTACATGTTTTTACTGACCCTAACTATTATTTGACCATTTATAACATAATTCACGTTATAACACTTATAAATGTTTTCCATTATAATAAGATGTACAATTCATAAATTTTGGCCTATAAAGGTGAATTAAAGATTTTTGGAATGTATGGCAACATGATAAAAGGTTAATGTATGAATATATGACTTTCAAGACAGATCAAAAAACCTTAAATAATGGTTCATTCCAATGTTAAACCTTAAATACACATGGAAAGCATATTGAATCATGAATGAACCTTAATGATATACAAGTACACAAGATACCCAACCTTAATCAATGCTAAACAAGGATGAATATTACCACTTGAAGACCATTACAAGACCATAATAACAATACATAAGATTGAAGAACCATATGAAAAAAGTTTAAACCTATAGGAGTTGATATATTGACTTTGGGGTAAAAATTAGTGAATGGGTACTCAAAATTTCATGTTTATTTATACTAATCAAGGAAAGGAATCCCTTCAAGAAATTGACTTTGGTATTGGCCAACTAATCATATTTTCCTAGACCAAAATAAGGAATACAAATTCAATAGGCTCATAAAGGTCATTAAATTGTCTAGAAATGGGTGTTATTATCCTTTGAGGAGGGATTATAATTTATTTTTATTATGTGGCTATGGTTTTTGTGTAGGCCTTGGTTTAATTTATGGAGGTGGTAGTATTTGAATGGGTAGAGGTAAATAGATAGCTAGTGTTTACACCATCTAAACATGGATTGATTCAATGACCCTATTTACAAAAACATTCTTATTAAGTTCTTATGGTTTTGGTATTTCATTTTTGTTGGCCTAAGGTGGAATTAAATTAGTATTAAATTAGGTTTTGATTATGATTCTAGCCTTGGTTTTGATTATGGTTATGCTGGTCTTGACACTGATTTTGGCTCTAGTTGAAAGAAGATAGTTTGATTATCCATTTGTTAAAAAGGAATTTCTTAATTTGTAGTTATTTATCTATAACTTATACAAATGTATGAGCACATTATAACTTGACATGATAATAAATATCATTATGTAGGCTTCTAGTAAATATCATAGCCAACTTTTTATCTAGAAAATTATTAGTGAACCAACTCATGAGTTCTCTCCAACATTGCAAGTATGTAATGAAGCTTTTACCAATTTTCTATTTAGCTTGGCCCAAATCCACACCTATAATATATTGATTTATAGTATATGATTTTTTTTTATATAAACTTCTAAAAAATATCATTGAATCTAGGTACAAAATCTTCAGTACTTTTAAAAGCCATCCCAAGGCTTGTCCTAGCTAGATTCCTTGGAAAGAGAAGAAGAAAGTATATGTCATTATATGCCATTAGGTGGAAATAAACAAAGAATTATTACATATGATATTTTGAGTTCCATTTTCCCTTGTATTTGTCAAATTTGGGCATCTCATAACCTATCAAAAATGGTATTTATAGATGATCCATGTTGAATGGATACAAGCATATTTCATCTAGTTTGAATTTCTTTGTTTACTTTCTAGTCTGTATAGCTTTAATTGCATCCTTAATTTGTTGTATCTCTTGGTCAAGGAATTTGGATGGAGTCACTTATTATTTTTTGGGATGCATGGTCAAAGGTGGATTACCTTGACCAATTTAGGCATATTGTGGAATGTTGGTCGAATTGGTTGGATGACCAAGCATATGTATTTATGCATTAGGATTGTATTGTGGATATAAAATATGTTGCATTTGAAAAACATTCTATCTTGGATTGGATACATAGCCTTAGCTAGAAAATTATGGCTGGGGTAATGGCATTTAGTTTTGTGGGATGTGTTGGTATTATTGGGCTTGGGTGGGAACTTGTTGTCTACTCATTGAACCCTATTGTAAATATTGAACCACATTGTTGACTAGAACCCTATTGTTGAAGGTGTTTAAATTTGGATCCTTTTTGTAAGTGAGATACCCATTAGGTGAAAGGTAACTTTCATATCATCTATTACCTATTATACATAGGAACCTTATTTTTGGTTGAACACTTGTTTTTGGATAGGTACTTATTGGGGATTTGGCATTTGTTTTTATTGACCAACTGACATTTTTTGAGAAATATAAACACATTGTGGATTACAAAATGTTTGTGGTTTTTAAAGTATATTGGTATGTGTTTGTTGTGATGGAACATTTATTTCCCCAAATTAAGGTGGCATACTATTTTTGACTTGTTACGGTGGTAATTTGGTTTCTTGTGGGCTTGTTTCCCCTAATTTTGCACTCAAAAAAGTAATTAGTTGAGGAGTGGAGGTTGCTTGTAAATTTTGGGAAATAGGCTTATATATCCCTTGTTTTAATCCACTTGTGGCATTGGTTGTAGAAATATATTATGTGTTACTTGACATTAAATTAGACCCACATTGGTTTAAATTGGAGTGCACTTGTGTGTTATCCATAATGTTTTGAATGAGGTCTTCCGTTTTAGTGACAGCCTCTTTAGTCAAAATAGGGACATTAAACATGTCACCAAATAGCATGATTTAGCTAAATGGGTCATTATTTTGGTTTACATATCTCAAAACATCTATGTGTTTCCCTGTTGATAGAGCTATCTTAACAAACATGTTAAAAATAGACATTTCACTAAAATTACAAGTTAGGCTGAGATAATTTTGGTAAACTTATTATACCTGTTCCACTTGATCATCCATAAGAACTTTCCCTTTTGCAAGGGTACTTTGGATTTGTTGTGGCACTTGGACTAAAGCTTGATTATAACTAGTTGATGCTTATTTTAACTATTAATTTTGAGTCACATTACTATGAGTTCTAATCAAAATACTTAGACTTTCATGTGGGAAGCCTAGTAAAATTTTAGCTCCTACTTTGACAACTCTAACTAAAATTTCACCTTTTTTATCTAGCAAGTGATGATCAAAAAATTATGGATTTTAACCTATCTATGTTGGTGTTGTAACATATTAGGACTCTTTTTGTTGGCTTCATTCAATTATAGGTGTCACTTAATCAAGGTACTATGCTATTTTCTCTTATTCTTGGCTTGTAACAGAAGGTCCAGTCAACAAATAATATTCTAATGGCTCTACCTTTATTCCAAATATGGAATATTATAATATGGATAGGGATCCATCTCATAAGCTACATCATCATCATACAACTCTTGAACAAAAGGGTCAATAGTCACAAAATTATCATAATCTAAATTATACATAGTCCCATTACACGTGTGATAAGGCATATTTGGATCTATGGCTAGGTCTCATGAAAAAAAACCCATATAAAAGGTAAAAAAATAATCAAGGTATAAAATAAACAAAATTTATCTCTATAAAAGAGGCCCAAAGGGAAAAACAACTAAACTAGGTAGAGGATATTTCACCTCATCTAAATATGTAACATAAGACTTATCAAAAACTTGATTAGTTTAAGATCTATACTTCAAAATATTGATTTTCAAATTTAATGAAAAAAGACTCAGATGTTCTAAGGAAAAAATAGGATAGACCAAAATGGGTATCATAACTACATGTTTTAATCAAAAGGTATATCAATGGTTTTGGAAATTATTTTCAAATATGACAAGTATTTTGGAAAAATTTAGATAATTTAATGATTCTCCATTAAAAAAATGATAAACAATGGTTTTGGAATAAAAATCCAATGCAAATATTTGAGACTAAATGGATAGAATAATGATGCCCTACTTAAACAAGTGACACACAAGTGGTTTTGGAATAAAAATGTAAGGCAAAAGTGTGACTCAAAATGGGTAGAGTAACATAACTTAGGTTAAAGTGGTGTGAAAACACTATGATGGTTCTAACTCATTTAGACTTGATAATACAAAACAAATAATTATAGTCTAAAACATGCATGTAAATCAAAGAAACTAGAAATAACACCAATATATCATCATATCCCTAAAACTGACATGAATGTGTGTAGATTTTTCCAAAGATTATACTGATATTCCAATGCTCATGAGTAGTCAAGTGTTAATACAAATATTATATAATAGGTCTAACTGGAGCTTTTATGCCCCTTTATTATAGAAACATTGGGTGTCTTAAGTCATTAGCCTTATTAGGTGCTTGTCTAGTTGTTCAAATCATATCTAGTCTTGTTATAACCTAGTGTAAGACTTGACTATTCTTGTATCACTCAACATTTTTTACTTGATTGTGTTATAATCACTTCCCATAAGGCACAAGCCTTATGTGGTCACCCAAAGCATAGTAAATAAAGGACTAGGGCCTATATTGGGCTAGTTATGCCATGGTGTAAGTCTATCTTCTAGGGACTTTGGATATTAAAATGGTGGTGGTAGGTTCAAGGGTGCAATCTATTCTAGGGAGGATCTAACTATTTGTTAGGTGTAAGCCTGTATGATGTGTTTTTAGAGATTCATGGGTGTAAGCCTTTGATTTATTTGTCTTAACATCATTCAGGTGCTTGTAGGGTTAAATGAGGTACTTATGTGAAGGGCTTAGACTTAGGCTTGTGATTTGAAATAGATATCATCATGAGGTGTGGGGTTTTGCCTATACTTAGAGAATTTTTATATAGAGCAATGATGTTAGCATAAGTTATAGTAATGCCTTAAACTAGTACGGTTGAAAGCTTGTTGGAATTCAATATTCATGATATAAATCTAATCATTTAATCTATTGAAAAATTGTGCAAACCATTCTCATTCTAAACCTATAATTATAACCATGTAGACCAAACTAACACTCATTAGATGTAATTATATTCATCATTAAATAGAGTTCAAATACAAAGTGTATATCAATGGAAACTAAAAAATGCTCATCTTAAAATTGTTATAGGCCCAAAGGCTCACAAGCAAGCTTTGGCACTATAATGAGGAACCTCAAGGGCATGTATGCTAAAATTATAGCTAAATGGTGACTATAAAATTCAAAAACAATCATGCAGAGATTTGCTACTCCAAATCATCTCTCTTCACAAATTAGATTAAGCTTTAATTTATAATATTTTAGAGCATATTTAGTGCCAAGTTGGAGGGAGTACTTTAGGTGATATGCTGGCATTAGATGTAATCATTCTATGGATCCACTACCCTACTTCCATCATGTCATGATTGTCCCATGTACCTATCTCTTGATGATGATTGAGTCAAAATGGAATTGGTTTGCCACTTGCTAGGTGGTGTCATATGTGTTTCTACCTCAAATTTCGCTTTTCAGACTAAAAAGAAAGAAACTAAAAGAAAGTAATGGACAAGGCTTGGAAGTACCTGGACTAAAGATTGCGCACCGTAAATCCAGATGTTTGCGAGCACTCCTCTTTGGCTGTGGAGGAATGACACCTGCAAAATAAGAAAACTTGGACAAAAGGATGTTAGATAGATAGGCGGTGAGTTGCCAAGCAAGAGCTTGTTCCCAGAAGTATGAGAACTTCCTTGAGGGAGGTCAACCCACTGTTTTGATAAAAGATAAGTGACTGATAAAAAGACAGAATGCTAAAATAAACTGAAATGATAGCAAACTGAAAGAGAAAAGGAAGCAAAAGCTTACCTGGAAGAAGCTGTCGGCCTGGTTGCAGTCACCGGCATCGGTGGTCCTACCGGCGTCGGTTGTCGGGTCTGTCGATGTCGGTTAGTCTGCCGACGTCGGTTTGGGTAATGACCGGCGTCGGTCGGGGCAATAGGCAGGGTCTGGTCTGTGGATGGTCTGGGGCTTGATTTGTGCTCTGTTTAAAGATGGCCAGTGGACGGGTTTGTGGATGAAGGTCTAAGTCTACTCTGGGCCTGGTTTGAGGATGGTTTTAGTCAGGAGGATAGAGAGGGACAGGGAGATAGAGGAAGCCAATCTGGGAGATAAGAATCTGGGTCTGAGTGACAGTCAGGTCTGAGGGGGTAGAAGAGCTGAACATAGCTTAAAACATGATAAGTAGAAAGCATAAAGAATAGAAACAGAGAACATACCTGTGCCCTGCTGAAGAAGGTGTTGTTGTTGCCGCTTGTTGAAGACCTGTTGCTGATGAAGAATCCCTGTAGTTCACCTGCAGAAGATTGCTGTGTACCTGAGGGAGAGAGAGTCAGATTGATTGGTAGAGAGATTGCTGATACAAGGGTTTGGTGCCAAAGATTCAAGAGTCGGGATGCGAGAAAGGGAGACGCAGAGAGTGGAGAAAAGCCAAGCGGAACCAGCAGACAGAGAAAACGGTGAAGAAACTGTTATGAAGGGGTGCCGACGCCGGCAATATCGCCGACGTCGGCCGAAGGCTGACCGACGTCAGCGGCTGAAAGGCCAGAGAAAGGCTAAAAATAGCCTTTCGTCCGTTTCCCAACGGCCGGGTCGAATGAATGCCAGGATGAAACGGTCGACGGGGGGTTAAATGGGCGAGAGAAGAGGTTGGAATAGGAGTCTAAGGCATTAAATGGCCATGTGGGGAATGAAGGGGATCCAAGGAGGGTATCCTAGGGTGGCGAGGTGGCAAAGAGAGGGAAAAAGGGGTCTTATTTAATTAAAAATAGGTGTTTCTTTCCAATTAATAAGACTTAGGTGGGTTAGGGACCAAGGAGGACTAGGAGGGAGAAAGGACCAAGGGTTAGACACTTTTTAGGTGTCTACATTTGCCCCTTTTTGTCTTGTTGGTTGTTCTTGGACGAACTGCAAGACAAAAACAGGGAGTGGTTGCCCCAGGTAAGGGATGATGTATTCCCCCTCAAAGCAGGAGTCGAGAGAAGGAACCTGATGTCGGGTGCTGATTTGACAAAAGGTGGATGAGAAAGATGAAAAGTGAATGAAAATGCTGCAAAAGTCGTGATTGCGCGTATACCACGTCACGGGATAGTCGGGTCAAATTGTCGCATGGTCAAGGGTCAAGGAGTGCCAAAATTGAAGTAACCGGGCCCCAGCATTTAGTCGTCTGCTGATCGGGTTACTCGATTTAAGCTGAAGCTCCAAATGGTCGTCGTGTCCCAAGTTCCAGGGCTCAGGAAGTGCTCCCAAAAACACGAAAAGGTCACAAGTAGTGGGGATCAACTGGCTCGCGATCCTATACTTGTGAAGGGTCAAAAAAGTCCGCGGACAATTTTGCTAACCAGCCGTGGAATAGCATACACGCAAAAACAACCAAGGCAACATTGTCTTGGAAGTGGTCGAGGTCGAAGGAGATAGGCATGATCGCCAATGGTCATTGGTCAAGAGGATGGATAGACAAAAGGATGCGGCCGAGCTAACCCCAGAAGACATGTTATCTGAGTGCTGCCTACATAGCCCTGGTGACAGGGCCTCAGGCCGATGTAGTTCTCCCTAAAAGGGAGGGGGGGTCGGAGGGATTGATAGGTCTTGGTCAAAGTCGATGATTGGTCTTGGTCAGAGGTCTATGATTGGTCTTGATCAAAGGGAATGATTGGTCTTGGTCAAAGTTGACGAAGTTGGGTGTGATAAGAGTCAAAGAAGAGAAGGTTTGTCCATCACAGAGACGAACAAACGGGGGTGGTCGAGCTAACCTCAGAAGATGTGTTATCTGAGTGCTGCCTACATAGCCCTGGTCGTAGGGCCTCAGACCAATGTAGTTCGGACTAGGAGACAGAGTGATTGATGATTGGATGTGGTCAAGTGTCAAGATGATGCTGCAAATGTCACAAGAGTTGAGAGTCTTTCATCCCTAGCAAGTTTCCATAGTTGTGATGGATGCATGCTAAAAATGAATGGAAGTCTATTTATGTTTCAGCAAGTATTGGTTTATGCTTAACATAAATTGGGTCTGGTCGGTAGTTTCCATGTGTATTGGTGTCCATGGAAACTATGTGAAATAGACGAGGATGATGTCTGAAAATGATAAAAAAATGACTTGGTTTGAGTTGAGTCGCCAATTGATGCGGTTAAATGTGACCAAAGTGTAGAGAAAAGATGGAAGGCAAATTGCTCTTTCATTGACAAGGACCAGAAAGGAAGCATAGATAGGGGTTATTAGAACAAAAAGCCCCGTTCATACATTGCGTCGATGACCAGTGTTGAGTTAGAACTGTAATCGAATCACTTTGACATTAAAGTGAGCTCGAAGTCCCTTGAGCCGGTGATAGGAGGAGGATAGGGTAACCCAGTTTAAGAGCAAGAATAACCTTGCCCCTTTTGTAGGAGACCCTGAGACAACTACAAGCCAATGTCTGTGACTCATTTTTTTTTTTTTTTTTTTTTTGTGTCAGGCTGATCGATGCGGGAAGCCTGCATAGAGATGTCACTTGATGTAATGGTCATGTTGCGAAGCTGATCGATGCGGGAAGCTTCTAAGAAAAGTGCTGTTTATTGCCAGAGTAGTCATAGCCATCCTTCAAGGGAGTGGTCTATATTTTTGCTTAATAATGTTTGAAAAGTTGGCCTAGCTGTCCTTCAAGGGATCAGTCTAGTAATACAGCAATGATAGTACAACTATCCTTCGAGGGATCAGTCTGTCTTTTTGATTTGACTTGACTTGATTTAGTGACCATGGATATGTTTTGACATCTTGATTTGGATGTATTGATAGGAATGAGAGTCACGAACAAGACTGTAGAAGCTCAAGGATGCCCCTTTTTATTAGGACAAAGCATCACTGCATCCTAAAAGGGTTGTAGAGGACTTGTTAAAGGGGAATAGGGTTGAAAGGGATGAGGATTAAGAGGATGAGGATTGCTCAAGGGACGAGCTTAAGTTACGTGTCAAGTAGACGAGTACGCGACTAACAGAAGAAAGGTCGAAGATGTAAGACATAAAAAGGGGTTCAAGGTCTGATAAGACCCTGGGCCATGCTAGTATGTTAAGGTCCGAGTCAATTGGGAGCAAACCTGCCCCATTTGCCTCTTTCTAGATTGGTCAGGTGTTGATGGTGGATGTGAAGTTGACTGATATGGTTGTTGATTGGTCGAGACTTGGTTGAAGATTTGATCGAGAGGTCAGGGTGATTGATATTTGGTTGAAGTTTGGTTGAGACTGGTCGAATAATTGGTCGGGGGTTGGGTCGGTGGATACTTGGTCGAGTTTTAAGATAAAACGAGTGATTGATATGTGGTAGAGACTGGGTTGAACAGTTGATCGAGGTTTGAATAAAGGATGATTTCCCCCAGCGGGTAGGGAGAATGTTTGAAAGGTTGGTTAAGGTCGGTTGGGGTTTAGTGGTCAGATGGATGGTGTTAATGTCGAATAAGGGGGTCAAAGGCGGCAAAGGGACCACAGTCTGGCGTGGAGATCCCGATTTAGGTGATGAGGTTGGAGAGGCATGAGTCGAGGTTGATGTTTTGTCGAAGAGGTGGTTAAGAGGGTCCTTGGTGAGAAGGAAAGGATTTCTCTGTTGTTGACGAATGACAGCTTTAAGAGCGCAACAACGCTCAGTGTCATGTCCCGGAGTGTGATGATAATGGCAGAATACGGAGTTGTCGAACCAAGATGGCCTTGATCCGAGAGTTGATGAGAGGGGTGGTGTTGAAGGTTTGTTGATGACGTGGTCGAGAAGAAGGGTGTCATTCCCAAGACATTGGCGAATGGCGACCTTGAGGGCATGACAATGCTCTGTGTCGTGCCCAGGCGTGCGATGATACGCACAAATGCAAGTGTCGTCGAACCAAGGTGGTTTAGGTCCGAGAGAATGATATGGTTTGAGAGGCAGAAGGTTGAGGCGAGATGACTGCAACAAGTGCCGTAACAGCAAGGTATAAGAACCTGCTAACGGGTCTGGATACTTTATTGCAGTGAGAGTTGGTGACGTTGGTTTGGGAGGTGAAAGAGGCATAGATCGAGAGCTCGGATGAGATGTTTGTCTGATGGGATGAGGAAGTAATGGAGGTGATGTGCCTCTGTGAAGGATGGGAGTGGGAAGCACTCCTATTAAAGTGGAGGGATGCGGGCCTAAGATTGAAGGTAATGACGAAGGTGGGGGAGGAGTTCTCCGGTGTGGTCTAGTAGCTTTCGTGTGTTTGGGTCGAGGGCCACCGTTATGCGAGGCGAGGTTAGATGTGGGCTTGGGTTTGGATGTGGATGAAGGTGAGTGAGATGTAACAATCTCAGGCAAAGGACAAGAAGAAACTGTGACTGGGTCTTCCTCAATTGAAACGGGTGGAGAGACTGGTTCTTCTCTTGGTGGAGAAGAAATAAGAGAGTCTGGCTCCTCCAGTGGGCAGAGGGCATGGATGATTATGCCTTCCGCTTGTGCTCGAGGAGTAGGCAAGGTAGGGTCTTCGGATGAAGGTGGGCTTAATGGCATTGATGTGGTCAAAGCGTCCTCCGATACAAGAGAGGTAGATGGAGAACTAATAGGAGAAGGAGGTTCCTCATCCTTTAATGGAAGAGGTTGGTCAAGGACAAGAGGCAAGATAGTGCTAATCGTGTGAATGTCATGGTCTTGAGGGTCATTGGTCGAAGTCTGGACGTTGTTTTGAGTAGGCGGATAATTCGGAAATGGTTGTTTGGAGATGTCAATATGTTGATTAGGCGGGGCATTCGGGTTATCTAAAATAAGATCTCCCTTGTCGATCATGTCTTGGACGATGTTTTTGAAAGTTTGGCAGTTGTCGATGTCATGGCCTTGGACGAGATGAAAGGGACAGAAGTTGGCCTCCCTATACCATGTAGGGAGGGCTTTTGAAGGGTCAAATTGAGGTGGTCGGATTGGAGGGAGATTGAGGACCCCCTGCTTGAGAAGTTTTTCCAAAACGGAAGCGTATGGTTCTCCAAGTGGAGTGTAAAAATGCTGAATGTACCGTTGTTGGAATTGTTTGGTGATGCTGGAAGATGACGAAGGTTGAGAATAATTCGTTGTTATTGAAGATGGTGATCTAACGACCACAGTGTTGGCCACTCCTGTAGACTTGGAGTTGGCAGAAGAAGAAGGTCTGGAAGAAGAATGGTCAGTAGATTTTGCGTTGGTATTACGCAATTTGACCTTATCTTCTTCAAGGGCACGGAGTTCAAGCTTTCGAGCCATGATGAAAGCTTCGTCAAAAGTACGAAATGTCTGAATCCGCAAGGTAGAAGAGATGTGGTTGGCACATGCTCGAGAGAAGAGCTCGATGAGCTCGGGTTGAGGTAAAGAGAAGGAGAGCTGGTTAATCAAGCCTCTCCAACGAGCGACAAAATCGACAATTGCTTCGTCGTCAAATTGCCTGATGGAGTAAAGGTTTGTGATAGAGACTTGTTTGGTGATGTTGATTGAGAAATGGTCAAGAAATAGTTGGGCGAGTTGGATGAATGAAAAGATAGAGTGTCTGGCAAGAGAACTATACCAGTCAAGGGCAGGGCCAGAAAGGGACATAGGGAACGTGCGTAGAAGTAATGCATCGTCATGGGCGATAAGATAACAGGCATGTCTAAATGCCCGTAGATGTTGTTGTGGGTCTTCCTTACTCTGAAAGTGAGTGAATTTAGGAAGCTCCCAATGGTTAGGATATGGTCGAATAGGGATGGAAGGATGAATGGGCTCGTTGCAAATTTGTTCATATGACAAAGTATTGCTTGAACCGGAAATAGAGGCTTCGAGACTGGACATTTTATCCATCAGCATCTTGATAAGATTTGCTGACGGATTGGCGGGCTGAGCGCCCCCTAGGTTGTAAGGCGCTTGGAAGAGGTTAGAGGAGGTGTGCGACATAGTCGGTTGTACAATGTACGGATGACTAGTCGCAGGGGTGGAAGTGGAGGCTAGAGGTGGTTGCGTTATGAAGGTTGAAGGCATAAGTTGACTGGGCACCGCCAAAGGTGGTTGAATGGCGGCACTGGTAGCAAGCGAGGTGGGCACTCCTACATTTGTGGGCGCAAGAGTGTAAGGGGTCGAGGTAATCAAGTTCTGATATGATGTAGAACTTGGTTGAATTATAGGTGGTTGAGGGGGTAATGGAACCCCGATGGAGGTCAGTCTAAAAATAGACGGGGAGGCCAAACTTTGCGTATTGGCCATGATTGGGTTAATAGTTGAGGCGAAAGGCTGAGTCATAAAGGATTGGGTGGCGAATGGTGTGGATGTCATCGCCATGTCACTCGAAAGGTCTCGCGTTGGGTTTCTCGCGAGATAGTTTTGGAGGGCTGCGGTATTGAGGTCCAAGAATCTCTCGAAATCTCGGTCCCCTTCAGGGATGATGGGAATTTGAGTCGGGGTCGGGGTCGGTCCTGTAGGAGTTCTTCCAGTCTTCGAGTGGAACTCCATGATAGGACTGGTTAGAGACAGGATAGACTGGAGCGGCTGTTGGTTAAAGTGGTTAAGAAGAGAGTCCTGGTTCCAAAAACTGTGTTTTGGGCAGTCTCAGAAAACCAGAATGGAGTTTTTGATAGAGAAGGGATAGGTTTCAGGCTGCTGGTTTTGAAGAAAAAGGACAATGACAGAGACCGACGTCGGTTAAAAAACCGATGTCGGTAGGAAATGAGGCCGGCGTCGGTCAGATAACCGATGCCGGCAACAGATGAAGCTGACGTCAGTATCAGAACCGATGCCGGTGACAGGGGAAGGCCGACGTCGGGGGCAGAACCGATGTCGGTCACTGTGTTTTCCAGAGAGCCAAAAGGTTCTTGGAAAAACAAAGAAGAAAGCGTCCTCACACACTCAAACAAACAGATGAGAAGAGGAAAACAGAGAAAGATAGACAAGCCTGAGTGATAAATCCTAGGAATTAACCTTAGAAACTTGTGGCTTATGCCTTAGATGAATGTTTGGGGAGATTGGCTGAAAAATGGGTCCTAGAAGAAGGCAGTCTAAAGATGGTTTCGGGTGTTGTTTTAGGTGCTCAAAGATCTGTGTTAGGGTCTGGTACGTGGCCTGGTGCTAAGGAGCAAGCTCCCCTCACTTCACGATTCCAGTGGTTAGCTGGTCTCGCTTAGCCAAGATATACCTCGCCTAGAGTTTATCCTCCACCAGAGAATGGAGTGGGCTTCCCCCTTGGTGATGAAATCCAAGTAGGGTCACCGGGACGGGTAAGGTATCCGCTGGGGGATGAAATCCCAGTCAGGCCTTGTCTCAGGTATGTTTTATGTGTGTTTTAGTGCATGTGATTCGGTAGTGTAACATCAAGTGTCTAGATTTATTCAATATGCGCCTAAGTTACTAGATGTGGACTAATGCAAGCACAAGCAGAAATGAAAGTGCAATATGTTTTAATGCCCAAGTCGAAATGTGATGTTGTTATGAAGACAAGATGGAGAAAGGGACGAGAGTATGATATTTAGACTAGTCTAGAATGCAAAGAAGAAAGATTCGTTTTAGTCCTTGCTTATAGTGTCATTTGGAATAGAAAAAAGAGATAAGAGAGAAGGAGCCTAAATGTACCTAAATGAAGGAAAAAGAAAAAGGAACCCAGGAGGAACCTAGGGTCCCACCGGGCGTGCCAGAGATGTTTCTACCTCAAATTTCGCTTTTCAGACTAAAAAGAAAGAAACTAAAAGAAAGTAATGGACAAGGCTTGGAAGTACCTGGACTAAAGATTGCGCACCGTAAATCCAGACGTTTGTGAGCACTCCTCTTTGGCTGTGGAGGAATGACACCTGCAAAAGAAGAAAACTTGGACAAAAGGATGTTAGATAGATAGGCGGTGGGTTGCCAAGCAAGAGCTTGTTCCCAGAAGTATGAGAACTTCCTTGAGGGAGGTCAACCCACTGTTTTGATAAAAGATAAGTGACTGATAAAAAGACAGAATGCTAAAATAAACTGAAATGATAGCAAACTGAAAGAGAAAAGGAAGCAAAAGCTTACTTGGAAGAAGCTGTCGGCCTGGTTGCAGTCGCCGGCGTCGGTGGTCCTACCGGCGTCGGTTGTCGGGTCTGCCGATGTCGGTTAGTCTACCGACGTCGGTCTGGGTAATGACCGGCGTCGGTCGGGGCAATAGGTAGGGTCTGGTCTGTGGATGGTCCGGGGCTTGATTTGTGCTCTGTTTAAAGATGGTCAGTGGACGGGTTTGTGGACGAAGGTCTAAGTCTACTCTGGGCCTGGTTTGAGGATGGTTTTAGTCAGGAGGATAGAGAGGGATAGGGAGATAGAGGAAGCCAATCTGGGAGATAAGAATCCAGGTCTGAGTGACAGTCAGGTCTGAGGGGGTAGAAGAGCTGAACATAGCTTAAAACATGATAAGTAGAAAGTATAAAGAATAGAAACAGAGAACATACCTGTGCCCTGCTGAAGAAGGTGTTGTTGTTGCCGCTTGTTGAAGACCTGTTGCTGATGAAGAATCCCTGTAGTTCACCTGCAGAAGATTGCTGTGTACCTGAGGGAGAGAGAGTCAGATTGATTGGTAGAGAGATTGCTGATATAAGGGTTTGGTGCCAAAGATTCAAGAGTCGGGATGCGAGAAAGGGAGACGCAGAGAGTGGAGAAAAGCCAAGCGGAACCAGCAGACAGAGAAAACGGTGAAGAAATCGTTATGAAGGGGTGCCGACGCCGACAATATCACCGATGTCGGCCGAAGGCTGACCGACGTCGGTGGCTGAAAGGCCGGAGAAAGGCTAAAAATAGCCTTTCGTCCGTTTCCCAACGGCCGGGTCGAATGAATGCCAGGATGAAACGGTCGACGGGGGGTTAAATGGGCGAGAGAAGAGGTTGGAATAGGAGTCTAAGGCATTAAATGGCCATGTGGGGAATGAAGGGGATCCAAGGAGGGTATCCTAGGGTGGCGAGGTGGCAAAGAGAGGGAAAAAGGGGTCTTATTTAATTAAAAATAGGTGTTTCTTTCCAATTAATAAGACTTAGGTGGGTTAGGGACCAAGGAGGACTAGGAGGGAGAAAGGACCAAGGGTTAGACACTTTTTAGGTGTCTACAATATGATGACAAAATAAAATTCATACCAAATGATTACCTCATACTGAAGTGTCTATTATGTTTGTGTAGATCATATACTTAGATGGATTTGAGGCCCAATATTACTCCATAAAAAATTATTAGTATATCCTCATACTAGTCTTTGAGTGATTTTGGTTTACAAAACTTAAGCACAAACTCCTTTAGTTTTAATCTAAAGTATTCAAAGCCTTGGATTATGAGCTTGATTTCTTCTATAACATTATCTATCTCTATAGAGGTAGCACTGAGGGTGAGCACATTAGTTTTATCCAGCTCTTTCCTAAAGGCCTATAGCCTTTCTAAGATCATTCCTTATTCACAAACCTTTTTTACAAGGTGCAAAAGAGTTCTTCTAGGTCCTACTCTTGGGTCTTTATTTGGGCACTCAAATTATTGACCTATGTCATGATCTATACACACTCGACCCTACTAATAGTGTATTCACATGACATAAATGCATGTGTCTCCCCTTTTACCCTTATGAGGCATGTATCAATGGTTGTTTCCTGGGTGGAGAAGTTGAGAAATATTGCATCAACCTCTTATATTCCCTCTTTAAGCTTCATAAAGAGGTCTTCCATGTCTTTGAGATTTATGGCAAGTTTTT
The DNA here is from genome assembly GCA_037957365.1 of Torreya grandis. NCBI lineage: Eukaryota > Viridiplantae > Streptophyta > Pinopsida > Cupressales > Taxaceae > Torreya > Torreya grandis. Next base: position 1,943,422 of record JARHVA010003495.1, on the reverse strand, counting down.
GCTCTATGGTGGCACAAGGGACCTCCTCTTCTTCTAGCATTGATTCTTCCTTCAATATTGGGAGCATCTACTCCATTAGCATACATATGTTATCAACCTCTAATAATCTTGAAGTGTTAACACTGTCAAAGAGGGATGGCTTGACTTCCTCTATGCACTCGAACAACTATTGTAACTTGAATTTCATGACCTTGATCTCCTCCTCTACCTCTAACATGATCTTCTTCCAAATTTAGGATCTAACATTATTAATGATGTTTTTTTTGCTACCTAAGAGTCCATTTAGATGAGGTAATTAGCTAGCCTTACTATATTCATTGTGTGGGGGTTGACAAGAAGGGATCATTCCCATCCTTTGGTTGATCTATGATTAGGATTGCCTTATGTAGAACCTTTATATGGGTTTCATCCATATAACTATCAAAGGTAAATGGTAGTTTTTGGTGCATCCTTATCATGATATCTCTAGAGGGAATACAATCTATTGTATAATAGTCCTCATTAGTGTACCTCTTTTATGCCTTTTCTTGCAGGCTTGACTCAACTTCCTCTTCTTTAATGGCCATTCTCCATCTACCCCAACTCATCTTCGTTGGTCTAGCACTTTATTTAGTTATTCCTTTAAGGTTTCCTATTTCTATAGTATGGGTTCTTCCTTGAACTTATCCCCTTCATTCACTTCTTCTTCATCAATTTTGGCTTCACCATCCTATGTCTACTAGGTTTCTTCTATGCTCTTTATTTTCTCTTTTAAGGTGCTAGTATTGCCTTCCTTATCTCTAGGTTCCCCTTAACTACCTGGGCATTCCTATAGTGAAACTTCTTATATTGTGTTGGTGGGTGTGCTAGGCACCTCAGGTACTTTCCCCTTCATGGGTTTCATACTTGTAGAAACCCTCTTTTCTTCCTTTTCTCTCTTATCCCTTCTTTATCTTTGCCTTCCTCTTATTTATTATTTTGGTCATATTTTCCTCCTCAACCTTAGATTTATCAATATCTACTTGGGTCATGTTGTCTACCCTCATCATCTCTCTCCTTTAGTTTAGCTCTAGTACCACCTCTATATGCTCCTTGATCAGGCCCATTTCCTTCCACCAACACCTCTTTTCTTATTCAATTTTTGGAGGATATATATATGGTTATGTGGGTGAGGCTTGATGGCTTTTCTAGTTCCCCAAGTAGGGTAGTAGTACCACCTTATATATCCTCATGAACTTTTGTGGTGTTAGGCTCATCTCTTATTTCTTATTCTTGGATGATGTATACCTTCATCCCTCCATATTATTCCTCATCCATCTCTTCATGTGCCTCCTACATTTATGTTTCCTTCCATGCCTCCTACACCTCCATCTCTTCTAGGGTTATCATGGGCATCCCAACTAACCCTTTTTTCTTCTTCTTCTTCTCCTTTGGCTTAGGAAACATGATTTTTTGCATGAAATTCATGTGCTTATTATTTGGTATAGAGGGAGTGGATTCATCATCAGAGGTGATCTTTAGTCTAATGTGCTCCTACATCTCTTCAAGTGTCTCCCACTTTTTATTTTAGGGATATTTTTTTAGTGCTATTGGTACTAGCTTCCCTTCATCACCGATCTGAAGGAGGATGTCACCATACTTTTTAGGGAATACACCCCTCTTCCTCATATTCATCTCATAGTACATCCTATAGATATTCTTGTATATGACATCTTTTTTGAGGGGATTAATATTAGTGTGATCCAAGTCATCCTCCTCATCCTTGGTCACCTTCTCCATAGGGTGTGTGTATTATTACCACAACCTTATCTATTCCAAATCCATAGTTTCGACTAGAATTTTTAACTATTATGCATTAGGGATTATTCAAAGCATGTCCCTAAAGTATTTAGATGAGAAGGAATAGGGGAGACTCAACCAGCTAGATTTTTTTCCATCTATGAGTGAAAAGTGTAACACATAGAAGTGTTTCATTATGAAAAAATTTGTCATCCCAAACATATTCTAAGGGAGATCCTTGGGAATGCACCATCCTCTCTAAATACCTTGATGTACTAGGCACACCACCCCATCACATGAGTCTTTTATTTTTGGGAGAAGGCTAGGGGCAGGTGAAGTCTTGATATTTTAGCACCAAGGAGTCCTCATGCATTAGGAAGACCCAAAGGTTGTCCTCATCACCATCTATTACTCTAATATCTTCCATGATAATTAGGATCATAATTGATCCCCACTAGAAGGTCTCATGTGGTGTATGACATTTCAACACATTCATCACCATTTATTCCACTATGAACTTGGTGATGTTAAATTTAACCCATGTGCCATGTGATGGGTGATATATAGGTAGGCCTTGGTGATGTCTACCCATCGATCATCAAGACATAGTTTTAAACTCATAAGTCACATAAATACCCTCATTATTGGGTCTTTTATGTCTTTGATTGATAATTCAAAACCTCCCTTGTAGTACCCTAAGCTTTTTTTTACCCTCTCAACTTTAGAATCATTATCCATCATCTGGTAGATGTTTGCATCAGAGTGTAAGATGCCGATAATCTTTCCTATTAGGTAGAATAATATCCATATTCACCTACCAAATAAATATATGTGATATCTATGGATGCATGAGAGAAATAACTATACAATTTCATCTAGCTTCTTGAAACATGACAACTTATAGAGTTGAGTTATATCAGTGACTACAGACATTAAACAATAGTGTGATTGATTCTTTTTTGGCCCTCATGTCTACCATATATTATTGTGATAGATATTTTTCATTACTCAAAGTGAAGTGGTTATAATACTTAAGCTATAAAGTGTACAGAAAGGATTCCCAACTCTCTCTTACTAAGACTTCATTTAGGAATTGCAACTCTTGGTATGACATTTTTAAAATCACCTCCAGATCAACCTTGATAATTTTAACTCCTTCCACCAGATGTACCTTCTTCCTCACTAGAGTCTCTTCTTATACCCCTTAAACCCTCGTATCATCCTTTTACAAATGTTATGGTTTGGAAATCATGTGTTTCTTCCCTATCCTAAACTAGTTGGTGTTGAAGTGTGGTTTATTCACATTGCTGAAGCCTATAATTTTTGATGGAGTACCTCATAATAACAAGATTTGGGACTAAAACCTTGGATATTGAGTTTTAGTTACCATTAATATATGCCTCAACATCAATCCTATTTCCTACTACTTAGTTCTTGCACACTATGTGCCTTACACTCCTCTATGCCAATCTCAAAGAGAGCATAATTCCTCCCTCTATTTACTTGTTCACTTTTAGAATCTTTAGATGTTCAATTTCTTACTACAATAGTATTTTATTTTTTTGGTTATATTTTAATGATTTGGATTTATTTTTCTTCTCTAAATTCAAATAAATTTTGATTTTGTAACCCTAACTAGTTATTCCTTTGCCATTTTATACCCTTAATTTATTTACTAAATTAATTATAAGTATTTAGTGGTGTGGTAGCACCTATAATTATTGTTATTCATGAAAAACTATGAAATACATGAAAATATGTTTCCACACATGCATTTAAATTATATATTTATGCCTCCACCATCTCCTCAATTAAGTATCCTAAAGGATTTTTAGTGAAGTGATGTATAGTTCAAACAGTCACTTCCTGACTCACTTTCAGTGGATTCTAGCTTATCATGATGATGTTTCTCCTATGTTCTTGTTTACTTGGCATGAAATTTTCCTTAATCATAAAAACCTAGGTGAAATGCCTCACATGCATGTGATTCAGCCTCCACATTCCCATTTCCTCTTCTTATTGTGATTTCATTCCAAGCATGCTTTCTTATCTTGGTTGATTACTTTGCACTTTTATCTCTTACCTTGGCCTATCCTACCCCATGAAAATCCCTTACACTAGTCTTATAATGTGTAACTCTAAATGTGTATTTCATGCATAACATCATGGGCACCTTTATTTTATCTTGTACACACAATCACCTTATGCTTCTTTCTCCATCACTTGGTATTCTTATTTAATATGTTTGACAAGTTATATGTGCCCATAAAATTAGGTGTTAAGCCATAGGTTATTTATAAGTAACCTTTCTTGATTCACCCAACTGGTATTATTTGTGGAAGTGCCAGATCAATCCTCTTATGAGCCTTAAGGTGCCTCACTTTTGAAATATTGTGCACAAATATCTAGTGTACCTTATGTCTAAATCTAGTAAACCTCATGTACCCATAACTCAGGTATCTAGCCTCAGCTTCTTAGAAAGCATTCATTCTCAACTCACCCATATGAAATTATGTGTGAATGTGTCAAAATATTTTTATTAGTGGGCCTCAAAGCACCACTTATTTATTCATCACTATAATAACATAACACAACTTAACTCATCAGGAACTATTTTTCTTACACCAAACTTTATTTTGGTCACACAATACCACTGACTCATGATTAGGGAGCCGGTGTCTAATGGCACAAGTGTCATCCTACTACATATAAGGCTTTAATTAATTACCATTGAAATGACTTGGGAGTATCTGACCTAATAATGTTCATAGCTTGCATGCGCCAATTTTTTATATATTGTGGATAACTTATGGGCCCATCTACCTTATTTATAGCTTGTCCAGGTGATTGAGGTACTTAGAGTCATACAAAAATACTAATGATCCTTTAGTTAGTATTTTGTGCTTGATATGCTTTTCATGGTAGAGCTTCTAGTGTACCTTGTTTATTTATTGGTTGCACCTTGCATGGGTGTGCACCTCATCCAAGTTCTCCAAGTCCTTTAGCCTTGAATTAAATGATTTTTAGTCATCTAATTGACTAATACATGTGATGTGTAATGAGATAACCAATAACTCCATCAGTAAAAGTGCCTCAATGCCAAACACCATTTGAAATGGTGTAGCCTTGTTTAGGCACTTGTAGGTTATGTGATATGCCCATAACACTGCTAATACTTGATCATCCTAATATTTGAGACCAAAATAACATATATTCATGAGGCACATCCATAATATCTTTGTAAACACATTAGATATGCCATTTTCTTATAGATAATCAGGCTTTGCCTTATAGTGTGCCACCATGTATTCTAATAGTAAGATCTACATAGTTTCATTAATGGTGTGTCCTTATCATTTGTCAGGCTAAGTGGATACCCATAGTGAATTATTATGTTATGCCATATGAACCTTGAGGTTGTGGAAACTATGCAATTTTGGTTGGCATGGCCTTGACCCACTTGGTTAAATAGTCAGTGGCCACTAGAATGTATCTCAAGCTTGTGTTCCATGATACATGAGTAATTGATCCAAAAAAATCAATGACCCATTTCTAAAATGGTTCTTGGGAAAGAATGGGGATGCGAGGCATCTCATCCTAATGGTTGGGCTTTGTTATGCACTGGCATATATCACAGACCTTGGTGTAATCTTTTTCATCTTGAAATAGACTTGGCTACCATAATCCTTATCGTAATACCTTGCACATCATTACATCTCCAACATAATGTCCTCTTATTATCCCCTCATGTTCCTCATGTAAAATAGGGTTCATCTCATGTTCCAAGACACATCAGTGCTGGACTTCATCTTGACCTAGTTTGTACAATTTCCCAGTAATGAGCTAAAAAGGGGAAACACAAACTACAAGTTGTTTCTTTTCTTTAGTTATAATTATTTGTGGCACATATGCAAATATTAGAAAAGTGGCTATGTCCACCAAGTCCTCAATGTCATGTTATATTTTTTAAATTTGTGCATCTATCATATCATCCTTAATAGGCATTATTGCATCATTGGAGTCAATACAGGACAAATTATTTGGGCTTGAGTTTTGTGCTCTAGGCTTGATGAAAATTGAGAATTAAAATTATTGAAATAGAAATATCTATCTACAAATGTGCCCATGGATAATGGGCTTATTCATGAGGTACTTAGGCACCTCATGGTCTATAAATAAGATGAATAGTGTCATCAACAAGTAATATCTAGATTTTTACAAGGCATAGACCATGGTGAGTGCCTTACACTTAGTTTTTATATAATTTTGATTTACTTGTGTCAATTTTTTGCTTGTAAATGAGATGGGATGATCCATCCTACCTTCACCAGGCTATGCTATAATGGTGTCAATTATAGATCTAGAAGCATCAACATGGAAATTAAATGGTTTTGTCTAATTGGGAAATTATAAAATAGGCATGCTAGCCAACTTGAAATTTAAAGTTTCAAAGGTACCCTCTTTCACTTTAAATTAATAGAATGGGCCATCCTTTCACAATATTTCCTTAAGTGGTGCCACAATATTCTCATACTCCTTATGAAATTTATATAATATCCAAAGTGGCCAAGAAAGGCATGAATGTATTTTGGTGTAGAAAGAATCTAGAGCTAAATGATTATTGTGATATTCACAGGAGCAATGAGAGACTATCTTTACAGATGATGTGCCCAAGAAATGTTCTAAATGGTGTCATGAAGATGCACTTTTTTAGGGTCAAATATATATGAAGTTGTCTACACCTTTCAAACATTAGGTGTAGGTTATCATAATGGTCCTTCATAAGGCCATATATCATCCAGTCATCTAGGTATACCTAGAGGAAATTGTGGACGAAGTCCTTAAAGTTGATAATCACCACTATAAAAAACATGGATGGAATGTTCTTAAGTCCAAAAGGAATCACATTATAAGAAAAATATCCCCACTAAATTTCAAAGGCTATTTTGGTCTTGTCCTCCTCCTCAATCTATACTTGATGGTATCTAGAGAACCCATCATGAAGGTGTATATTTCATAGCCAATGATGTTGTTCAAGACTTCATCAGTGAATAGAGTCAAGAAGGGGTTGGTGACATAGGTTGTGTTTAGAATTATATAAATGATAAAAATGTGAATGCACCCATCCTTCTTGATGTTAATCACCATCAATATTACCCACTTGGATTCATATATAGGGTAGGTGACCCTTACATATATCATTGCATTGATCTCTATCTTAACCTTGGCATGGAGGTTGGTATTCATTATATAGGGGCACTTCTTGGCTGGTCTTGCAATATAAATAAACTTTTTCTCACATTCCCAAGAGATGGGTCAGTGCCCTTTATATCTTGATAATTCCTAGGGAACAAGTGTTGGAATTCCTTCAGGAGATCCACAATGAGCACCAATTCTATGTTAGACCAATAGGCACCCAAAGTATCCATCTTTGGCTCTCCTTCTATGCTAATGTACACCTTGATGATATTTAGTGGTGTATGGGAGGGTTCATTATTTTATTAGTGCAAGTCCTTAACTTACCAAGTTCCCTCAGTTATTTTTATGTGAAGATGAGTGGGTTCTTCTTCACCAAGAACACTATCATCTATTTGGTGTATGATCTTCCTTTTGCATGTTAGGGTTTTCTAGTAGCACTCCTTTCAAGTTTCATCATATTCTTCACTTGACTCATCATTGAGAGTTTGGTCCTCAAATAAATTAAATAGTGACAACCTTCTCTCATCGAATATGTATTTTAGCTACTCCTCGAGGATTCTAGTGTCCTTAAACTCCACCCTTTAAATTAATTGCAATGGCTTGGTCAACTCTAAGTTCAACAAGGAAAAGTAGAAGGTGTGCATATAATTCTCCTTAAGGGCATCCCAATCAGTTGTTTCATATTGCATCTCATTAATCACATACCATGCTTTTTCCCATGTCTTCAAAGTTTTATATAAATCATGCACCCATAAGTTTTTTGGGGTAGTCACATCATATTAAGTTCATGTATCTTCACATAAGTGCACATGTGATATGGGATTAAAGTCACTAGAGTATGTTGATATATCTAAGTCCTCATTAATTCTCCTAAATCTAGTCCAAATGCCTTCTTTCACATCTTACCAAGTTGGCAAGTTAGACTATTTCACTACCCATTAATGAGTGTTATTACTTCTCAGTGTATACACTAGCATGCCCATTCTATCTATCTATTTGGGGATGCATGATTTTAGGTCATGGATGTACTTTTTAAATAGGTTATTCCTCTCAAATTTTGGGAACACCACAAGTTTAACTTTGCTTAGGAAAAGTACCTTCTTTCCTTACTTTTTATTGGAAGGGGCCCATCATTTTGGAGTATGATCAATTTAGACCCATCCAGTCCTCATAGGATTTGATGCCTTTATGCACATCAAGTGGCACCTATGACTAGTGGCCTCATAATATTATTTGAGCCATTGGTCACAAGAAACATTGGTGGTGTTCAAGGCTAATTATCCATCCTCTCAAGAGAGTACTCCTTATTTAATGGGTTTGAGATTCTCAATGCCTTACATCATGATGTTATATATATGGTTGATATCATCCTCAAGATCAATGCTCTCTACATAAGGGTGTCCTTGGTCACTTGAGAGGGGAATCACTACCCTTTCCTTGCCATTTTAAAATTTCATGTATCACTTTTTAAATCACATATCAACATTATTTACATAACACCATGGCTTTCCTAGAAGTGTTGGATAGTTATATTATTCAGCCAACTCAATAACCTCAAAGTCAATATGAAATTTGAAACCCATAATAGCTACAATGGCACCCTTTAGAATTCTAATCAATTGTTCTCAAATCTTGTTGGACATAAAGATTACATGGGGTTAAGGCCTTAGGGCTGGCCTACCTATCTTCTCCCATGCATTCTTGGTCAGGATATTGACTTTGGTACTTATGTCAATAAGGACCTCATAAATGGACCATCCATTGATGGTGGAATTCACTAAGAGTTCATAGTTATACTCCATATTTTGGGTATGCCTAACCTCTCACACCCTTTCCATGTATGATGCAACAACCTAAAATGACTGATGCCCTACATGTTCCAAAATCAAGTTATTTGATAGAGGTATCATCCCTTCTATTATCAGGAGGCATAAGATCTTTGTTAGTTATTGTACTTTAGCCTCATGACCATCATAATTTCTATAAGAGGTAAAAGTCTATGCCTTTAGATATCGCATTAGCTAGAGCACCCCTTACAGGTTTTGGATGACACTCATTATCTATTATAATACATATTTTTGGTTTATAGGGTCTCGATAAAGTGTAGATTTAGGTTTAGTCTACATTACGCACTTAGTATAGCTAAATCCCCATATTCTAGGTGTAACTCTGGTATTGGCACAATTGGTAGTTGAGTGATGAGTCCACTCTAATTAGTTACCTATACTTTGATTGGATCTATGTGGATTGATTATTCCTTTGGAAACCATTTCTCTTTTTTAGGCTTGTCCCTGATCATATATGTACCATTATTTACATTGGGCCTACCTTGGATCAATATTTGTATAAGTCAGGGCATTCCTTTACCTTATTTATTTCTTGGTAATACCCAGATGTTGGATGCATAGGGTAGTCATGCTAGTAGTGCTTGATCAAACCATACTTGTAACATGATCACAGTGGGAACCTTCCTCTACCATGTCCACCACCCTACCCTTGGGTACCACTTTACATCCCATAACCTACATTCTATAGGCCATATCACTCATTTAATTTATCCCCCTACCATCTTACTAACTATCATTACTTAATATGCACCTCTCCCCATGTTCTCATGCATCTCATCAATTATGAGGCAGTCAACCATGGTATGAGTACATGAATTACATAACTAGCAATAGGTGGTTATGATGACTTGACTAGCATGTTACAAGAAAGGGAAGTTATGAACATCATGAGCCTCATGACAAACCTCATAATTGAGAATCAATGTGGACACATTCCTTTGAGGTTAGGTTTTCCTATTATGACCTTCTATCTCATAGTCAATACACCATAACCTATTTTGAGCATCTTATGATGAACTAGTGGTCAGCTTCTATAGTTAGGAGGCCATAGATGTAATTTGTGCCTCTATGAAAGGGTTAATTCCTATGTCAACATTCCTAACCACTTTGGCTCTAAGCACAAATTCAAACACTTCTTGAGGGTCTATGAATATCTTCATGGACAACACCCTTTTAAATGGTACTAGCATTCCCCCAATGAACCATTGTGCATGCTAGGAGGGGTGAATATCATAAAGGAGATTAGAAAGGAGAGTTTTGAATTTAGAATTGTATAAGCACATGCTCTCTAATAATCCCTATTTAATATCTTTGAGCATGACAATTCTTTACTATTAAAACTTAGGTATGTCAAACTCCTTTAATAATGCTTTTTCAAGGGTGTCATAATCAACTATAGCCTAATTAAGATCAAATTTCATATACCAAGTATGGCCATGATCAAGATTTTTTTTAAAAAAACTAGGTGGCATAATGCTTAGAATAGGTTATACCTTGAGTGCACCATTGTATTTCACACTTGAGCACATGCTTCATGGAATTATCTATGCAACAATACTTGAGTAGACATATGGCCATATTATAATAACTATGGGTTAAGAGAGTAGCTATGTCGAAGGTACTTGTCCCCCTAGTACTTGTCCTAATTGTGGTGCTCCAATGCCTCCAACCACTGGGCTAGGCATTGGTTCCATTATTACCACTAGCACCATAGATGATTATGACATTGTACTACTAACTAGTTGCACTAGGTCACTTCTTCTAGGCTATTGTCTAGGTTATATATCTAACATTGGTTTGACTAGAATGTTTGCACTCACATTCTATCTCATTGAGATATCACCCCAAGGTCTATATGTATCCTCACTTAGCTCCTCATAAAGAACATCTTGTTCAATTACAAATTTATGGTCTAAATCTACAAAATGGTCAAAGTCAAGGTTGATAACAAGGTCAATTATCAATCTCTTACCTTATTATGAGGGATCTAGAGCATGATCTCATGTTGTAGGTTAAAATGGGGTAGGTGTATCTAATAAATCATGAATGGTCAAATTTTTTAAGGACCTTGAGCATTCTTCACGTGTCAACTATGGAGCTTATTCTACAGCTTCAAGGTTTTCATCCTTTGGGAACTACTACCATTCAAAATATCCTTCCCCATGCCCTTCCCACTTGCTACAAGTATTCTTAGAACTTCCATCATCTTACATCTCCTCTTGTTATAAGCTTGTCTCCTAAGCTCTTAGGTGTCAAATTGTTTGTCATCTTCCATTATGTTTCACCTACACATTCCCTAATTACCTATTGCACAAATTATATTAGAGAGGACTTTATCCTTCCATTCTCATGATTTCAAATGCATAATCCATCATCATTTTTTGAATTTTGGTGAAAAAATCTCTCACAAATTCATCTATGGGTTTACACAAAAATTTATATTCTACTTATTTAGGGAAAGAGTATGTTAGTACTATTAATTCAATCACAGATTTTTAGTGCCCCTTGCCACCATTTTTATATGGATCTAATGCAAGTGGCATCTAAGTTTTTAATACTTTCTAGGAACTCTTTCATCCACTTTAGGTTTTGTCCATATCTTTGAATTTTGCATGTTATATAAGTAGCTAACCAACGATACACCTGCTCAGGTAGTTTACAAAACAAAACATCATATAGAGCATCATACAGATGTACCTAGACCCACTTATTTAGGTTTTGTCCTTTATAGGTTGGGTGCCCCAATGCCAATATATCTTCCAGTTGTTGTATCTAACACTCACTATTCTAGAGGGAGAGTCTAAGCATCATTCTAGTACACCATTACAGTAATAAAATTCAACATAGGTCCTAAAAATGAAACTAAAATGTTGTAGAAAAGTTGAGTGTCTTGAGTGTCTTAAGTCATAGGCCTTGTTAGGTACTTGTTTGGATATTCAAGTTAGATCTAGTCTCGTTATAAACTAGTAAAAGCCTTGACTAATCTTGTAGCGCTCAAAATTTATCATTGAACTATGCTAACATCACTCACATAAGGTGTAAACCTTATACTCTCACTCAAAGTGCATTAAAGAAAGGACTGAGGCTTGTGTTGGGCTAGTTGTACCATGACATAACTCTATCTTCTAGGGACCTTGGCTATTGAAACAATGGTTATAGGTTTAAGGGAAAAAGCTATTTTGGGGAGGATCTAATTGTCTATTAGGTGCAAGCCTGTATGATGTGGTTTTAGAGCTTCATGGGTGCAAACCTTTGGCTTATTTAGCTTAACATTATTCAGGCATTTGGAGGGTTCAATGGGGTATTTAGATGAAGGGATTAGGATTAGGCTCATACTTTAACATAGGTATCATCATGAGGCATATGGTCTTTCCTATACTTAGAGCATTTTCTGTATAGAGTGTTGATGTCAACATAAGCTACAACAATCCCATGAATGGGTGGGTCTGAAAGCTTGTTAAAACTCAATATTCATAATATAAATCTAAGCATTAATCTATTACACCATTGCATAAACCATTCTCATTTTAATCCTATAACTATAACCACATAGACGAAACTAACATTCATTAGATGAAATTCCATTCATCATTAAATAGAGTAAAAATATAAATTGTATATCAATGAAAACTAAACAAATGATCTTAAAGCTAATACAAGCCTAGAGGCTCATAGGAGAGCTTGGGAACTAAAATGAGGAGCCTCAGGGAAATCTATGATAAAACTATAGATAAATGGTGACTATAACATTCATTAATAATCTTACAGAGCTATGCTACTCTAACTCACCTATCTTCACTAACTAGATTAAGCTCAACTTTATAGTATTTGAAGCATATTTAATACCAAGTTGGATGGATCATGTTGGGTGCTAAGCCAACAATAAATGTAATTATTCTATCATCTCCATTACCCTACTTAAATATTTCCATGATTGTCATGTGTTCCCATTTCCTAATGATGATTGAGTCAAAAGGGAGTTGGTTAGTTGCCTGCCACATGGCAACATAAGATGACAAAACAACAATCATAATAAGTGATTTCCTCATGCCTAAGTGTTTAATGTGTTGGAATTGATATTATACTTAGATGGATTTGGGGCCCAACACCCCTTTATCTCTTAAGAATTTATGTGTCATAAACTTAGAGTGAGGGCACTCAACATTTGGCAAGATATTTTGTAGTAAGTGGAGTTGACTAAAATCCATAAGTTTTGAAATGGAATAAATAGTCCAAAGCATGGATAACATAAGGGTACATCATGTCAATTGGGTTTAAACCCTCTAAATTACTATGCAAAGTTCTATTCCTTTTCAACATGACTTCAATCATGTACTGCTTAGTGAAGTATGTTGTTTAGTGCAAACTGACCCAAGTTTTCATTACGATCAAAGAGGCCATCTGCTTAGTCCCGTAGCAATCCCAATATCATGTGCCCTAATATATATACCCTACTATGTATTTGGGTTGGTATAATTTTGGGAGATGAGACACCAAGTTAATTCACCCCTAAATAACTTATGAATAGTTTATTAACTCCCATCCACAAGCCAAAATCAAGATAATAAATAAATGAAAATGGAAACACTTTAGAGGAAGTTTTTGGGTCACCGAAGTCACTCAAATCTTAAGAAGAGCATATATGACATTATTTACAACAAGACTAAATAAAAAAGGCAATAAACTAAGTTATTTTGGTCACCTAAGTTCCCTATATGGGATATGGGAGAGCATATACACAAAGTTTTTAGTTTCCATAAACAAATAATTTAATCTAGGAACTTTGAAACTAGATAATAAACAAAGAACAAAAACAAAGTACAAAAGACCTTAAGAGATATAACTAAATTGTATGTTATTTTCAAAATAAAAAACTGAAATGTGATTTAAATTTTGACCCCTTTACCTTGTTTGCACTTGTAAAAACTTTGAAATGCTGAAAGACAAATTTGTTAAGTGATTTTTAAGAAACTTAACCAAATGTGGATGAATTTTTACTTGTGTTGATTTTACAATTGAGAAAAACTTGAAGAAAACATAAAAAAATAGAGAAGTGTAATTTTGATATTAAATAGAAACTTCGCAATGAGATATATTATTTTACTACACAAAATAATGATTTCACAACTTAGAATAATTATTTATTAACTCAAAAACATAATTTAACTAATATAAATAATTATTTCATAATTTATAAACAAATTTGTAATTAACCATAAAACAAAAGAAAAACCATGATTCATGTGGGGAAAATTCATAGTTTGCATTGCTGAATTCATAAAATCAGGCCCCAAATTTGTAATTGAGTAGAGATAAGATTGAATAAAGATGTTTTTGTGATTCATAAGAATTAATCCATAGTTTCCCTTGATGATTTCACTAATGTTCCTATCAAATTCATAGTTTTGTACGATTGAACTCATAATTTTGAAATTAAAGGCAAAACATGAAAAATTTAGATAAAATGAAAGAAAACAAGGTCTAAAATGAATTATTCTTGGCTATAAAGAGTTATAAATATTATCTCATTATGCATGTGAGGTACTTTATTCCACTGGGCATGCCATTATGTATCTTAGGAGTCTAAAGATCACACACATGTTGATTAGTTATTTGTTAGTCAAAATGATAAAAATCATTGCATAAAAACACACTATAATTAAACACTCTTGCCTAATAACTATGGGGAGCATAAAATAATAAACAAGATCACAAAATAGATATAAAAATAACATAATTAATTTACCTCCTTTATCGAATTTGATGTCCACTTATTGGCATAAGGATGTTTGTGCTCAGTCTATGACATTAGAGACTTTTCTTAATGTTTATCTATAGTGGTAACACTTCTCCAATGAGCATTTGTGGCTTGTCTTTAATATTGTCATGGATTGGTGTGAATCTTGGCATAAAATGGGTATTATAATACTAATCTCAATGGCTTATTAAAGGTATTTATGTAGAATAACCTTACACACAAAATTTTATCAACATATGGTGTGGAAACTTATATTTATATCTATAATAACTAAATTTAACCTTAGGGAGATTATCTTAAATTCTAACTCTAGTTTAATATAAAATAACCTAGGTTGAGTTAGGATATCCCTAGGTTGTGTCAAATTAGTCATAAATTATTGACACCTCAGTCTCATATATTTATGAGCCATGAAAACTCACTTTAGATATTGTGAGGTTGTGACTCACCTTTTTAGAATATTGAAAATTTAATAAATAACTTTATTATCTCCTTTGAACTTTGACTTCATATCTGGCTAGAAATTAATTTTTTGATAAATGAAATTCACTAATTTAAATTAGAATTTTTACATAGCAAAATTAATTAAGATTTTGAATGTAATTAATTTTTATTAGTAATTTTTAGATTTTGGCAATTGTTTTAAATATCAAAATTTAAATCGAATCCTAGTTTAGGCATGAAAGTGGTGAAAACTAAGTGTCTACACTAAGACTTATAAAACTTATGAAATTTTAGATATTAAAATTAAAGTGTCCCAAGATGTGAATTTCCATGCCAAGTGTTTTATAATACAGAGTTAATTTTGTAGGTGTAGATAAAATAATGAAGAAAATTTAGATTTATATTTTCACATCTATTATAATGAAATCCCAAGAAGGCCAATTTAAACAAGTAACCACAATGAAATCATAAAAGTCACAAGACCAGACTCCAAATTAAAAATGAGAGTCCCTATTTTTAGTCTAAAAATGGGGCATGTTATGAAAGCAACAACATATGGTGAATCTTTATGGGAAATACTCTTGAGTATTTCAAGAATCTAAAATATCAAATTTCACAAGAAAAATTATTAGCTACAAGTTATCACTTAGAACAAACCAGAATTTAAAGTCACTAAAGTCTATGAGAATAAGTGACATACTAAGCCAAAATCCTACCCAAAAACCATCCAAGTGTGTGATCAAGTGATTTATTAATTTCCTTTGCATTCACACATATTAATTTAGATTTGTATAAGGTTAAAACTATTTAAGGAAATGATTTTAGAATTTATGTTTGGAGGGAAGTGGTTTGGGCATTGCTCTTTTACTAGCCAAGCATTTATATCCCTAATAGATATACTTTTGGTCCCTTCCAAAGGCCCTTCTCCACTACTAACTAGACTAGAAACCCTATGGTGGAGTCTACCAAGATCACCCTTTCGAGGATAATTTTATATTTCACATTTTACCTCAATCATTTTAAAATGATATTTTTCAATTCATTCATAGAGGGTTCGGGACCAAGCCACGGGTATAGGGAAATCAACAAGTTCATGATGGATTATTAAAAACTAAAATTTAATAAATGTTTCATTTTTATTTTTATATTTATCTAAGTGTTTTAGATGGCTTTGAATAATAAAATAGTTGTTCTAAATTCAATTTTTTTTTTATGAATCATTGACATTTATAATTCAAGAAATAAACCAAGAAACCATAATAGTTTGTACCAGTTATTCATGTAAAAAAATTATTAGGTTATTTGAGTGTCATCATGTTAATTTTTAAAAAACATTTCACTTAATTTATTTGATCAATAGGAATATTGTAGGATAAAAATAGTTATGATAAACCCAACCAAGAATAAAAATAGAAAACAAACAAAAGCAAACCTAGGCTAACAAATAAGGGATGGGAAAGAAAAAATGAGAGCACGAGAGAAATTATTTATAGGGGCTTCTAATATACTAAAGCTTGGAATTAGTTCTTTGGGAATTGTCCATTGATAGACAATGGGACATCCTTACTAGTAGACACCTTAGGTAGAATGCATTCTCACTAGGATTTTAAAATTTTGGTAGGGACTAGGCCATAATGCATCAAATCCCTTTTATTCATGAGCCTATCCCATTAAAAGACTAGATATGAGATCTTAAAGGACTTCACTTTGGATCTTTTATCAAACTAGAATTTGATTACCTCTTGATTCCTACTAAAGTACAACAAGTTTGCATCTCATTTTTTTTTAAACTGCATGAGTTTTAAGAGGTGGGTTTTAATTGGATCATTAATTTTTAGGTTTTATTTTTTTAAAATAAAAGTAGGGACCTTCATATTAGTCAGGAAGATTATATCTTGACATATATTGGATGATAGGGGGATGTCCCCAAGGTATACTTGATCCTATTTCTACTTGACCATAAATAAAATTTAAACATATTATGCCCAATCCCTTGGGGTTATTCCTAAAATATTCTTAATTACATTCAATAGATTATTATTCATGGAATTAGTCAACCCACTACCTTATGGATAATGATTTTAAGAAAACTTAAGAGTTATGTGATGATCATAATCACATTTAAATAATTCTAGGGAGGAGAAAGCAAGATCATTGTCACATACCAATGTTATGGGCATACCAAAATTTGTGGTAATGTGTTCCTCCAAGTATTGAATGACTACATTAATGGTGAAATTAAAAAATTATTGAGCTTCATTAATCCATCACTATAAGGATGGATTTGTGGATATAATAGGAATCAACATTAATTTCTCTCATAAAGTCAAATCCCACTTAGTAAAGGGCCAAGATTCAATGACCAGTAGTAACTGCATAGCTAGGGTGAGTGCATAGGATATAATCAATTGGTAGGTATGGAAATTCCTTGCATGTATATGACCATATTTGAGAAGATGTTTATAATATTAATCTACTTGTATTATTTGGTGAGAGGTAGTACTACTTGAACCATGCCTAATTCTATATTTTTCATGTAAATATCTAAGTAATCTAGTCACTTCCTTTTTATTTAGGCATTTAAATATATGCCTTCATGGTTTCTCCTATAGAGTAAACTGAATTTGATCATGAAGTGTCTATTCCTTAGCCATAATTTTTTATGCTGAGTGGAATTAAGATGCCTTAGACACTCATTATTAATCAAATATATGACTATGTCCATATACCAATCATAATTTATGATGTCATACACCAAGTACTATTGGAAAATAATTTAAGGATCTACCTTAGTGATGGTTTTACAAAGTATTTTCCCTTGAATAATATTCATTAACTCAAGTTCTAGGTTAAAATCCTATAATATGGTCATACATTTACTACACCACTCACCCAATTCATTTTTCATTGATAGGGCCTTCATGACTGGATTAGGGACCACAACAAACACCTTACTACGTAGAATGTAATGTGTGAAATTTTTGATAGCCTTGAGCAAAGTGAATTCCTATTTATCAAGTGTGTAATATCTGAGTTTAGCATTCTTAAGTGGGTTACTCATGAAATACACTAGCCTTTCATCTCCCACCTTCTTATTTTGAGTTAACATGGTATTCATAGTCTGTTATGATATAAATGAGTATAGGTATAAGGCTTGTGTGTATTTTAGGATAATTAGTATATGTGTGTTATTAATTAAATCCTTGAATTGGTCAAAGGACACCTTTTCTTCAACATTCCAATTCACCTTGGTGTCCTTTAACATGCTATTGAGCAATTTAATTATCTCAACAAAACATGAAATGAACTTTCTTATGAATTTTATCTTGTCAAAGAAACTCTTCAACTCTTTCTTAGTGTTAGGCTATGGGATATTTAATATTTCCTTTAATCTATCAAGATCTATAGAAATGCCACTTTTAGAGATAATGTGGCCCAATAATTTTCCTTTTGTCACTGCAAATATACACTTTTTTGGATGAATGAAATCCCATTATCTTTGCATTTCTACAAAACTTTCCTTAGGTTATTTACATGATCTAATATCTTTTTAGAGAATATTTTAAGGTTATACATATACAAAATTATGTACTTACCCATTAAAACCTTTAAGGAAATATACATGGCCCTTTAAAGGTGGCTCCAACATTGATCAAGAAAAAAGGTATTCTTTTGTAGGCATAGGTGCCCCACTTGGTAGTGAAAGTTATCTTTATTTTATCCTTGTAATTGACCACCACTTGATTGTACCCTGAATACCCATCTAGGACGACATCATTTTTGCACTATTTATAATGTACAACACCTCATATAAAGAAGGTAGGGGTAGTTATCCTTTTTAGAAGATTTGTTGAGGTTACAAAAATAAACATAACCTGATCTCCATATTTTTTCCTCATTGGTAACATGTTTTCCATGAATGTATAATGTCTCCCTTAGAAGATGATCCTTGATGCCAACATTTTTTACACTTCTTTAAAAAAAGAGGTTCTAACATCATATTCATAGGCCTTTATCTTTGCCTAAATGGCTTGACTCCAGATTAAGGTGGATTATATACATGAAAATGGAAATGTTGAATACCTTGAGATATTCATATCCCCATGTTATGACGTCTTTGAATTATTGGAGGGATAGAAAAAGCTCATGTCTTTATTTTGGGGTACAAGTGGTGCCTAAAATTGTGTTGATCATGATGTATACCCTTGATAGGGGTAGAATCCTTATCATTCTCACAATAATCCATATCGAATAACCATTATATTTAGATCATTCCTTTGGGTATTGTTTATGTGGGTTTTATGCACACCTCATAAAGTTTAAACAAGGTAACCTCTAACAATTCAGGATCTATAGAGAATAAGGTTCCACTTTGGGGTATGAGTTGTAGGTATGTGGTTAAACAAATAGGTGATGAGAAAGTAAATTGAGCCTTGGGTTGTTTAACCAAGTTTTGTGGATGAATACATGGAATATAATAGAAATTAATCACTAGTCAAGTTGGATGGGTGGATAATTATTCTAACATGGGTATATCTCAAAGAAACTCAAAAGGGGAAGAATTGTATGGTAGAAAATAAGGTTGTATGTTCTTGGAAGGTAGCTCTAAGATTGTTTCGTTGGTGGACAAGTATATCTAAGACCAGAATTTGTCATTTGTATCTATTGCACACTCATGAAAAAACAAGGTTAGTAGTCTGGGACAGGAAATATATGATGCTTAATTATGTCAACTAAAGTTTTCTCTTCTTAGAATTGCTATTGCACACCCTTGTCTAAGAGATTACAACTCAAACTAGAAAGTTTTCTAAGGTAGTTATGACTCATGCCTATATGACTCTATCAAAAGAAATACCTCTACACACCTTGGATTATCAATTAAAATTTTAATAACTACTTTAAATAATGAAACCTATCATCCCTCAATTTTTATTATACATCTATTATTATTAATTAATTGAAACACTTATATTCATATGTAGCATTATCATGCTTCAAAATTATTAAATTAATACAGATAAAAAAAAATTTCAATTTCATTAACATAGAGAGGGAAGAAATAATAATAAATAGAGTAAAATGACAATCAATCTCTTGATCTCTTCTTGTATATTGATCCAAAACTTTGAACCTTTGAAATAGGGTTCTACGTGTATATAAATAACTTGGGAAATGGGTCATCTCATCCTCCAAGTTTATAAAATTTTGATTACATCCTGAATGACTAGATCATAAATCTTAGTTGCATGTCATAACTTATAAATAACTCAAATATGCAAAGTGTGCATGCTAGAAAAAATAACTTATTTAATTAAAATATAGATTTAACTAAAACTTAACTATTCATTCATAATTTTTACATGCGAAAATAGCCTTTAACTTTAGGATAAATTAGCTCATGCTTAACATTTTTCAAAACTATTATTGGAACTACCATTGTGCTTATTGTTACAAATATGGTGAATAGAATTATAATTGGTGATGGACTCATTATTTAGATTATATTTATAGTTGGATCTAAGCTATGAGTTGACATTGGTGTAGTTTTTGAACCAAAAGGGGATAAATTTGATGACAGTGTTGTTATTGGCACTATAGATGGGGTCTGAGGAGCATAATTGGTAGGTGGCACTGGCACTACTTTATTCTTTGTTTTTAAATCTTGGTAATAATTTTATGCCTTATCATGTTGTGCATAAATTAATTTAATTACAATAAGATGAGGTCTAGTTACCCTTCATGTTCATTCTATCAACCTTGTATTATCTATCTTGGTGGCTTGAAACCTAACCAAGATGACCTATACCTCTGTTGCATTTCTCCTTATCATGTTCAATTTTGATTTAATGTCATCTAGGCTTAGTCCTTTAAAAATATATTTTAAACCATATAAAACTTTTCAAATCATATGATCAAAAATGGTTCAAGCTACCAGCTTCTTTGTGTTGTCTTAGACTACTATTAATTTAAGCTCACCCAAAATTTATGGTGCTTACTTTTCTTGTTCTAAAAGATTATTCACCAAGGCTTAAAAATATGAAACCCAATCCTATGCCTCCTATGTTTTTATGAGAGATAAATTTAATACATTATCTACCTCTAGAGGGGTCATTATATCTAGGCAGTTGAATGCCTTTTTAGGGATGTATAATACCAAGAATTCAATTTATTTTCATCTTCTCAAAGAAGCTTAAACAATTTTATTATTAAATTCACATGCATATCCAATTTCAATCTCAATTAATGAATTGTATCCAAAATCTCATACAACTTAAGTGCTACATTTTGTACATCATATTCTATATCAGGGGGAACTCATATCACCTATTGCTACTCCTTGAGAGTGTGTAACTCTTCTTCTAATTCTTCTCTAGCTAACTTTGATCCCTCATGGATGGATAGTACTACCTCTATATGGGTCTCCATATAAGACTTAAGGTTATAAATGTATGGGGACTAACCCTTCTTCCTATTTTATCTTTTTAAAAGGGAATATATTTCTTCCCTTTCCTCCAAAATCAACCCTCTCCTAGAATTATCCTCAATATTTCATTTTTTGACCACTTGGATTGAGGATATGGATTTTTGAAAAGGTGAACATACCATGGGAAGCTTAGTGATCTTTAGATTGGGCATCTTAGAGGCTAAAGCTCCTAACTCCTTCACCCAGTTTGGAAGAGCGAGCTTTGTAGGATCTGATGGTTGAGATTCTATTTGTGAATGCTTATCAAGTTATGTTTTAGAGGAGGGTAACATTGAAGGCCAAATTATTTTGTACCTATCTATGTTCTTGAATTATGGAATGTGGTGCACAACATAATTTGGTCTCCTTTTTGGGTCCCTCTTATTCATTAATACTATTGTTGTTTGGACTAGTGTTGAAGAAGGTAATGGTAAACCCAATTGGGTAAAAGAGGCAACTATTTGGTTGATGGATTGGATAATGGTTATGGTAACAGAAGTGGAGACTATAAGAGTGGGATCAAAGTGTAAGTGATGAAGACCTAAGTAATGAAAATTGAAGTGGCAAAGACTATAGGGACAATGGTGGAAAGAGTAGAAGTGGAAATTGGAAGAGTAGAGGTTGGGTGCATGAAAATAAGACCAAAAAAATTGGTTGGATTGTAATAAAAGTGGAAATGAATAGAATAGATGTGGTACAAGAAATAAGTATTGACATTAGAGGATAAAATCTTAAGGGTGTAAAAAGAGAGCACCCTTATCAAAAGAATCATTACTAAGGGGTACTTTTACTTTCATTGCTTATGAGGTGAAGGCCTTGGCTTGATATAATTATTCCTCATCCATATCTTGACTTGATTCACCTTACCTTAAATCATGTTCCTTTTTGATTGATTTCATGGATGGGGTTCAAGGTCTCTACCCCCTTGGTTTCCTTTGATAATAACATGTTATTTTCCTAGTTTGTGAAGTAGTCACTTATTAGGGAAGAGGATGGGTAATCATGTTAGATGTTAGGGTTTTTTAATCCACCATAATAGGTGCCATTTATTCCTCATCAAAATAATCCAATAAAATTATCCCCATTTCTTCCCTACTTGTTCTATATTTTTCTTGTGTCAACTGTTAGTGTAAAAAGGGATATTGTATACCTAGTTCATTTTCTTGGATTATAATAGTTGACACAATAAAAATATCCATAATTAACCTTAATAAGCATTTAAAGGGTTTATTTTAGATCTATTGAGGTATTAATGTTTTTATAAAATGCTCAGGTGTAAATCTCACTTGAGGAATATATACAACCTACTCATGGCCTAATATGTATTTATTCTTGGGCATTGGATTCAAGAATGGATTTTAATATCCAATAGAATAGATTAGATCAAATAACTTACCACATCTTATTATGTAATAACATCAAATTACACTAGTAAATCTAGTCTTCTAATATCCTCATTGAGCCTTATTTGCACATTGGCTAGCTTTTATATTAAATTAGTTATATAGGAGGATATGCAGTGAGGCATCATTATTCTTGGTTAGTCTACAATTTTTTTTCCCAAGGAAGTGGGAGATCTACCTATTTGGAGTGTGGGAGTGAAGAGATTAGACATTGCTCTTTTTTCCTTGTGTTCTTTTTATTAGTTTGTAGAGAAGACCAAAAATCATCTAAAATATGAGTTCCATTTGCAAGTATATTGGACATTGGAAGATCAGTTAAAGTTGCATCATAATATGGAGGATTTCCCTACATTGGATGGTTCTCTACAAGAGAATTGCAACCTAGATGTTAGCATAATTAGAAGAGATTAAGTTCTTAGTTCTATTTCATGATTTGATTTTCTTGAGGATATATGACACAAACAATCATAGTGGTGATGTTGGTTTAATAATAGAAACCACATCTAAAAATTATACAATGATTATGAGTTGGATAAGGCATAGAAGGTGGAGTGTAGTGCATGATCAAACTAGAAGCATATTATTGGCATCATAGAAAAATCCTGTGTGATGTTATTGAGGTGTTGAAAGAGGTTTTAGGACTATGTGGAGGGAGAGGAGAATGTCATGCCAATAGGAATCTTGATTTTCTATGGTATTGCATTAAGATATTCCATTTTTGATTGGCATTAAAAGATATTTCTATATTCTCTAAACCTACTACATTGGTATCATCTTGTTCATTCTCTTCATGATCATTCCTCATAGGTTGAAATGAGTGTGGATTCATTTGGACAATATTTAGAGAAGGTTTTTTTGACTTTAGAGGAGATCACTTAGTCTTTATATCTTGTTCTTCATCCATATCTAAGAGATTTTAGATTTTCATCTTTAGTAGTGTGGCCTAGAACATTTGATTTGTTCATGACAACTTTCATCATCAGCATGGAGATTCTTGATCAACATTTAGAGACTGCATTCATAATTATTATTTCCTTATGCTTCTTTTAGTAATGGTAATAAATCATACACACATTCATGGTTTCATTTCTTCCCAAAGGAGGAATGTTTTTTGGCATTCATGGATCTTAATCATTGTCCTTTGTTGAGCATTCACCATCTTTTTAGGTGATTATACACTGAGGGGGGGATACATTGTTTATCTTATTCTTATCTCTTATGGGAGGGGGGGGAATTCTTCCTTGCATGAGGTTTTATCCTTTTCATTATTCATTGAGAGTATTTTTCATATTTCTCTCTATTTTGGGGAGGATTTTTGTCCCACTAGGTTTTCTCCTTTTCTCCATTTATGAGAGTTTGCATTTTTCATGTGTACCTAACATGGAATAGTATCCAAGAGTAATTCTTGTATCCTTGTATAGACCCCTAAGTTTCACTTAAATGGTGTGGGGGTGTTACTATAAAAAGAGATATTTTATACCTAGTTAATTTTTAGGTCCCCTTTGTACTAGGCTTCTTAAGTTTACTTAGGGATATTTTGTCCTTTTGTCTCATTTAATAAGATTAAGACCCTTGTCCTAATTTTTCTTAATCTTATCTTGACTTAGGAGTCAAGTTACATATGCTAAGAAGCTTCTTTTATCTCATTACATGTGATGTTGACAAGTGTCTTTAACAAATTTATAGGTGCCACTTAAAGTGGGATGTTGAAATTATGTCCTCATCCTCACCTAATTCCTATTTAAAGGCACCTCACATCATTAATCTAGATCTTGAGTTAAATATCATATTACATTCTTGGAAAACAATATTTTTATAATCTATTTTCTCTCTCTTATGGAAGGTTATCATTGTGTTCCATTTAATTCTAGAGGTCTTGGAGTCCATTATTGACTCTAACATAAATTCCTCTACTAATGGTTTCTTAACTCTCCTTTTTTAAACACCTGATTCTTGAACTAGAGGATTTTATTCCTCTTCTTCCTAAGTAGAAGCATGCATCTCTTCTAGATCTTGATATTATTCATTTTATTGATCCATTGATACTTCTCTTATCATCTTATCTTTATTTTGTTGTTATTTTTGAGCCATGGATGGATGTTGGAGATCTTTTCTTTGGTCTACTGGCTATTGGTATACTCTACCACTCTAGAAGTCAAAGGATCTCCATCCTCCTGGCAGTGTGATCTTGAATTTTGCTTGGTTGAGTTTAAGGGAGGGGTCAAATTATATTACCCTCAATAAGTTTTTGCTTGATACCACTATAATTTCTCTTCATTTTAATTCCTCATCATCCTTTGAATTAATAAATAGGAAGTCATGGTCAAATTTTTCATGTTTATATGGGATGCCTAGGCTATGGATATTTTGTTAAACTCTCCCATAGGAGTCCCAATCCTTATTAGGTAGGGAGGACAATGCTTATGCTCTCCTCCCATTCCCAGCCTCCTTGAAGTGCCTCCTAAAAGTGTATTACATCATCTTAATAATTATATGGGAGCCACGGAAAGTACCTTTTATTGTTATTTGTTAAATCTCCATCTATTACATTCCATATCTAGAAGGCAATTTATTTTTTAGCCGCCTTGTTGAAAATGAACTTGGGAAGCCAAAGAGGGTCCACCTTATGACCATAAACCATGATTATGGTATAATCAAGGTAGATCCATTAGTCTCCTACATTGGTGAGTGTTTTGGCAATGTTGGGTGAAATCCTATCTAGAGGTTGTCCATGAATGGCCATCCAAACTTGAGGTTAGAGGTCCTCTACTATTATAGAAATGTTCTTAACATATGCATATATGTGAATGAAATAAAATAAGTCACATATTTTTTTCTTGATAGCATCAGATTTGGAACTCCATAAAACCCCATTATGCCTATACACTATCCCCATGATGTCATCTAGTAGGCATGAAATCATATAAAAATTCCCTTTTATAGATTTTTATCTTTGTGTGAAATTTATTTCTGTAGGTAGGAACTAATGACTTCCCCTAATGCATAGGTGTAATATGAAGTAATGATAAGGTATAGTAGGGTACTCATTCTAGATGCATGAAATGGACACTTAGGTGGTAGAAGAGTTAGTTTAATAATGTGATGCCTATGTGAATCCTCATCTTGAATCACGTGATATGGATGTGATTCTTAATATTCTTTTTGGTAGTGAATGTCTTACCTAAGAGAAGCCACTTCCCTACTACTCACTCCACATTATTACCTTTATTATAAGTGACTATAGAGTGGAAGTCAAATGCAATGTATGGGATAAAGAGACTTAAATATGTCATGAATGCTTCTCTAGAGATGTAATGATGACTATGCTATTATCAATGTAGTGTAGATAGCCACCATATATAATTATGCCTTTGAAGAATAGGATCTCATAATAAGTTTATACATAACATGACATATGACTTGGTAGATGCATAATGAAGGGCCTGTCACTTGAATATGAGTAGGTCTACTATGATTATTTCTCCTTAGCTAAGATATATTCTTCCAATGCAAATGAGTCAACATTATTTATAAACTTCCATAGATCTAAGTAATTTAAATATAGGCCATCTAACATAGTTTCATCAAAAGTTGTGTCTAAGTAGTTAGTAGAGTCCTTGATGGAAAACCTAGATGGTGTTGAGGGTCCCTTGTATGACCTAGATAAAGATACCATGGCTATTTGATGGATGTTGGTATCAACATTTTATGTCCATTTAACCCAAGGGGATAAGGATAGATTTGTAAATTTGCATTGAACTATGGGAGAAACTTTCACATTCTTTATGGACTCATTAGCTTTCAAAAATAGTCATGGATAACTCTCTTATTGCTTATCTGGATTAAGAATTTTGAATTATAGTATGAAACACCCATTGATTTGAGTTAGAATAAAATATTTTCAAATTGTCATTTAATTATTCTAGGATTGATCAACTTAGATTTCCATGAAATCAAAATAAAAACACCCTAGAAAGTAGGAAAATTATTGAAAGCAAAAATTCAAATCTAGAAAACATGAATTACTTTAATAAAAGAAAATTATTAAAAGCATGAAACTAACTAATAAATAAAATCTAACCTAATCCTACCTCTACAAGAACATTTATCATTACTCATAGACCTATCTAGATAGAGAAACCATAAAGTAATTCTTTAAAAACTATCCATTAACTAGTTATGCCAAATTATTACCTTGATGATATTTCAAATGGAATGTATTATTAAAAAAGATATCAAAGATCTGATATGGTCCTATCTATAGTAGGGTAAACTTATCATGCATTCCTTTTTTCTCATGGGATTTGTCTTATAGCAATACCAAGTCAAAGATCTTGAATGTTTTAAATTCCACTCTTTTGTCAAACTATATCTTGACCACATCTTGATGTTTGCTGAAGTTTTATAATGCTTGATTCCTAGAGTCTTGCATTTTGATGATATCCAACAATTTGGACTCTATTTTATCATTGAGATCCATGTATTCTTTCATAAATTTATATCTTAGTAGATTTAGTATGATTGAGAATATTAAGTATTTCCCATAAACTAATAGATATGGTGAGGCTTTAAGGGCCTATTTGTACCTAGTCCAGTCTACCTAGAGTGCATATTTCAATAAGAGATGTCATTCCCTAAGTTTATCTATGACTAACTTATTGACATCATCGATGAGGTTTTATTTGGTTAACTCAGCAAATCCATTACCTTATGGGTAATGATAATAGGATGATCTAATTATGATCTGATTATCATGGGCCCATTCAATAAACTCAGTTAATTAAAATGTTTACCCATTATCACAAACCAAAGAAATAGGCATGTCAAAATCGGTTGTGATATGTTCTTCAAGAAATCCAATCGTGTATTGGGATCTTGAGTTCTTGGTGGTTACTTCCTCAATCCATCTAGTGTAATAATCCATAACAATGAGCATAAATTTATGCCTAGTTAAGGAATTTGGGTTTATAACACCAATGAAATCTAAGCCCCATTGGGTGAACAACTTACCTTCAATCACAAGCTATAGTGGCATATTGTGTGTACCTATTTTTTTTCCAATACCTGACATTAATGGAATATCTTCACATGAAAGTGAGCATCTTTAAAGACCATCAGCCAATAATAACCCATTTTAAGTATTTTATGTGATGTAATATTATTGAATGGATGGATTTTTTTAAAATTTTGATGCAGATTTTCTAAGATCTCCTAAGATTATTCACATGACACACATCTTAAATATAAGCCTTCATGTTTATTCTTATATAGGATTCATTTCCTTATAATATAATGAGCATATTTGAGCCTTAATGTTATCTTTTGTTCTCTCTTCAATTCCTAATGACATGTTCTAATGAATAGGAATTGAATAATACCTAAATATCAA
The DNA here is from genome assembly GCA_037957365.1 of Torreya grandis. Lineage (NCBI taxonomy): Eukaryota > Viridiplantae > Streptophyta > Pinopsida > Cupressales > Taxaceae > Torreya > Torreya grandis. The sequence continues at coordinate 1,915,161 of JARHVA010003495.1, read as the reverse complement.
TCCGCTTGGGAAACATATGTTTGTTAGACCTTTTTGATGGTGATGCATGGGTTTAGTTCAATAATCAATTAAATAATGCCTTATTCTTTAATGATCCTATTATTTTTAATTTCAATATCAAACTCCTACAACGTTGCCATCTATTTACCTTTGTGCTCACCTAATTCAATCTATCTTATGATAAGCTTGATAGAAGGATCTAGTGTTATGTTGATGGTCTTGTTTTGGAGGATGTAGTGCCTAAAATTATTAGCCACTTTGACAAGATTAAAAATATTCTTATGAATTAGGGAGTATCTAAGCTCTTCATCTTTGAATTTAGTTCTCATAAACATGATAATATGCTTGATTTTTTCCCTTTTCTATGTAAGTACAATAGTAGTAGTATGATCTAAGGTGAATGAGTACAAGAAAAATTCTTTAGTGAAATATGGGCTTACTAGCATTGGGGATTGAAAAATATCCTTTGCTATGTCTAAGAAATACTTCTTATCTTGAGGTTTCCACTCCACTTTGGTATTCTTCTTGAGCATTGATTTTAAGGACCTGATAATCTCTAAAAATCATGATATAAATTTCCTTACAAAATTTATCTTCCCAAAGAAGGATTTGAGATCTTTTTTAATGTTTGGAAACATTATTTTTGAAATCCCATAGATCCTATGTGGGTCAATGATAATCCCATATTTAGTAATAAGGTGGCCTAGTAGCTTACCTTTGGTAATACCAAATATTCTCTTCTTGGGGTTTAGCGATACACCAAACTTATTGCACTTTCAAAAATGGACTAAAGGTGGTCAATATGATCAACTCTATTTTTAGAGAAAATAGTGAGATTGTCCATATATATAACTATGCATTTGCCTATCAGTCCCTAGAATACATGATCCATTACTCTTTGAAAATTATCTCTAGCATTGATCATCCCAAATGGAATTTTCTTGTATATATATGTTCCTTATTTCATAGTAAATGCCATTTTCATCCTATCCTCTTATTCAACTAGTACTTGATTATAGCCTAAAAATCTATCTACTAAAGACATCATTTCAGACCCACTCATAGTTTTTATTACCTCATCTAAGGATGGTAAAGGATAATTGTCCTTCTCAAAAGCTTTATTCAGATTCTTGAAGTCAATACATATTCTGATTTTGCCACTATTTTTTTTTACCAGAACTAGATTGGCCACCCAAGTTGAATTCTTGATAGGAAAAACAACATAGCACTTATTAGCTTCTCTAATTCCTTCTAGATCAATGGTTATAATATAATATTAACTAGTCTTTACCTTTGCCTAAATGGTTTATGAATAGGCTTGAGTGGAATCATATGGGTGATGAATTTAAGATTAAATATCCTTAATTCATCATAGGTCCATGTAATTTCATCTTTATACTTAATAATTAGCTCCTTAACCTTTTACCTTTTGTCTAATGTGCAGATTAAGCCAATAATAATGAAGTGTGTGTTCCTCTCATCACCTATGTTTTTAGAGCTAAATTTAGATGCATTAACCTTGAGCTACCTTTATAATTATGCTTAAGTATTTGTATCGATGGTCCTTTTCAAGGAAACCATCCCCAATGGGAGATAATTCTCCTTTAGTTGGATAACACCTTATTCATCCATTTCATGATGGCACATATGGCTTGTTTACTCATAATCAATTATCTAATATTTGAATTGTCTTGAATTTGTCAAAAACTAACCAATCTACTAGTCATATTTGAGCACTTGAAAATTTTCAACATTGTCTAGTACTAAAGGACATGGTATCAATTCAATGGAGAACTTCTACACTTTTGAGTCCTATAAGGGTACCAAATTTTCTATGAAGTGGCTAGTGAATTGGAAGCTTGGTTTTGTTCTTTCAAGATAGCTACTATGTTGAAAGCTTCAAATGATTTAATTATATCTGAATCCCTATGCTTGTATTTATTTAAATGTGATAATTTACATTGATATTTATTTCTAGCTTAGTTAAACATAAATTCAGAGTCTTTACATATTAGTAGTCAATTGAAACTATTGTTTGAGGGAAAACTATAATCCTAAAATTAGGGCCTCATACTCTACTATATTGTTTGTGTATGGGAATTGGAGCATGTATGCTACTAATAATTTATTTCCTTATGGACTAACTAGTTCAATGCCAACACTTGATTTTTTCTTAGACCTTGCTCCATCAAAATAGTGGGTCCATAATAAGGAATGGCCTTAAATTTCATCTAGTACTTCATGTCTCATAGTAAATGTATAAACTCAAAAACTAAGAGACTCATAACTTACCTCTTTATTAGCATTATTGTACTCTGTAATGGGGTAATTCATTCTTGGCTCTTGATTGATCTTGATATGGTTTGAAAAGCCTCTCCAAGGTAGCTAAATATGCATAAATTCTATGGAAAGATATCCATTTAACATTTTTAACCAATATCTACTCAATAATAATCCATATCCTATAGGGATATCCACTACTAATATATCAATAGTCCTATGTATTCTAGGTTCTGAGGCAACTTAATTCTTACATCATTAACTTCTCCCAAAGCTGACACTACTATTTTATCAAATTGTGACATAGTCCTCTTGGATGGATTAGGTGTTAAACCAAGCATCTGATAAATGAAATTTGGCATTACTATTGTTGAAGCTCTAGAATCTACCAGAAAATTGTGTATACTCTTGTCAAATGCTCAAATAGTTAGCAAGAAAGGAGGAACTTCAGTCTTGATTTTGTATATAACACTTATGTTGGCTATCTTGGATTTTTATTATGATATACTTACCTATGATGGACTTCCGTAAGATCTCCTTATGCTTTATTATTTGTGCTAGTTCATGAAGACTGATATTGGCCTTAATTTTATTCATATCCTCAACAATATTATATATTCCTTTATTATATTCCTCTGTATATTGAGGTTGATCATTCCCTTTTGGGGGAAGAGGATTATTATCAAGTTTGGGATTTAGAGGAATAACTATATTATTTAGATTAGAAGTAGTGAGGGGTTAGATGTTCCTTAGGTTATAATTATCCCTATTGAACTACTACAATGCTTGCACTTCATCAAAATTATCCTCAGGAATATTGTCATATTCATTAGGAAAGGAAGAATCATAGGCTTCAAAGACCATAGATGAACGTGAAAGGCCAAATTCATGAGGGAGATCTAGAGGATTCATCATTTGATCTTGTCTTATCATGTCTCTCTAGAATATTTCAAAGGTTACACATAAATCTATACAATCCAATTCCCCATGCTGTGATGTTTTATCAACCCTACACCAATTTGGTGAAGTTGTCTCCATGATATTGATTTTAGGAAGCTTATTAGACTATTATTGTTCTACATTGTTGGTGGGCCTATTAAAAGGCCTGTTATATCTTGGAAAGCCATAATTTTGATTAATAGTATTACTTGTCATTTTTTACAGATTCAAGAAATCCTTGATCATCTTTTTGACCATTATTTGTATAGAATATAATTTAGCTTTGTTATATTTAGAACCCTAAAGGAATACTATATTGGTGTGATCCTAGTGTTAATTATTCTAGTGGAAATTCCTTTGTATCTGATTATTCAAGAAATCTTAATTCAGATTTGTTATTTGTTGTGTCATAGGAGGTAAAGTGTAAAACTAATTTTGGTTGAATGTAGGGGAATTTTGATTAGCATGTGGAATTGTATTCAAGGATGGGAGTCTATGGTTGAATGTTTGGCCCCCTAAATTGTGAGGGATAATATGTGGATTGAGATGTCTTTCAATATTAATAACTTCTTAGAATGCTAAAGCTAAAGTATTGGCACTGGAAACTCTTCACAAAAATACCATACTAATGAGATCTAGGGTGTTCTTATATATCTCGAGCATCAAATTCACATCTATATTATACACGGCATTAAATATAGATTACATCTTATATAATCTCACATTGAATGCCTATATTAACTTGCTAGATTCACCTTCTCATACTGGTGAAGAGATGATATACCAAGATTGGATTAGTCACTTTTCCAAATTGTGTAAGGAACATATTTTGACACTTATTCCATGAGGTGATGGAATTTTCCTATAAATTGAGATACCAATCATAAGAAGGATATTACATAGTAAATAGAAAAATCATACATGCAACATCCTCATGGATGGCATCCATTAACCTTAGAAAAGCCTTGAAAGATTTGATGCATTCTTATATCATCCTCCCATATAAGGGGGAAACAATAGGCAAATACATTCCTAGATTACTTAGCAGATCATGTTTGTCCCCAAGAATGGTAATAGCAGATATGAGTAACCAAGGTTGATCCATAAGAATATTGATAAGTAGGACATTTCTTACATGGGAAGGTGTCTTAGATTATTATATCTTAGGGATGATCATTATGGGTCTAGGCCTCCTAAGATTTGATAATGGTGAAACCAAAAGGCTAGTTTAGGCTCTATACCTTGATAATCTCTTAGGTGTCTCTAGTTTAACCCTATGTAGTGACTCACCTCTATTATTGGGAAAACACACAAGTGTACCCTCCTTATAGAACCTTTTTTTATTGATGTGGATTTTATGCACACATCAAAAAGTTTAATGAGGTAGCCTCTAATATTTTAGGATGTCTATGGAATAATGTTCCACTTTAAGGCATGAGTTTTAAGTATGAAATTTAAATAATGAGGTGATGGGATATCAGATTAATCTTGTGGATTGTTTAACCAAGTTTTGTAGATGTATATGTGGAATCGAATAGAAAGTAATCACTAAGCGAGTTGTATGGGTGGATAATTATTGTAAGTTGAGTTGATCTCAAACAAAATCAAAAGGGTAAGAAGGGTAAGGTATAAAATAAGGTTCTACATTCTTGGAAGGTAGATTATAATACTATTTATTTAGTGGACAAGTATCTCCAATACTAGTGTTTGTCATTTACATCTATTTCACACTCACAAAAAAACAAGATTAGTAGTATGAGAAAGGAAATATAGGATGCTTAATGATCTAAATTGAAGGTTTCTCTTCTTAGGGATACTATTACACACTCTTGTCTAAGACATTATAGCTTAGACTAAAAATTTGTCTAGGGTAGTTATGACTCATGCCTACATGACTATATCAAAATAAATACCTCTACATACCTTGGATTATCAAGTCAACCTTTACTAACCACTTAAACTAATGAAACCTACTAATCCTCAATTGATATTGCTTGTTTATTCTTAATTTTCATTAACTGAAACACTTATATTCATCTATATCATTATCTCACTTCAAAATTATTGAATTAATATAGACAAAAAACTTTAATTTTCATTAACACAAAGAGGGAAGAAGGAAGAAAAAACACAATTACATGACAATCAATCTCTTAATCTGTTCTTGTATATTGATCTAAAAATATGACCCTTTGAAAAGATGGTTTGACATGTCTATAAAGAACTTTGGGAAGGGGTCACCTCATCCTTCAGGTTTAAAAACTTTGATTACATCCTCAATGACTATATCATAATTCTTAATTGCATGTCATAACATATATATACCTTAGACATGTGACATGTGCATGATGTAAAAAATAATTTGCTTAATTAAAACATTGATGTGACTAAAAATTAACTATTCATTCATAATTATTACATGAAAAATTCTACAATTATAGCCTTTACCCTTAGGCTAAATTGGCTCATGCTTAACATTTTTCAAAATTGTTGTTAGAATTGCCATAAGCTTATTTTTGAAGATGTGGTGACTATACTTGTAATTGATGATGGATTCATTATTTAGATTAGAGTTACAGTTGGAGATAAACTATGAGGTAGCAGTGATGTAGTTTTTAAACCAAAATGGGTTGAATTTAGTGGTAGTGTTGTTATTGGCATTATAGGTGGGGTTTGAGGAGTAGAACTGGTAGGTGGTGTTGATGCTACTTTCTTATTTGCATCTAAATATTTGTAATACTTGTATGCCTTAGCATGTTTTTCATGAATTAATTTCATGTCAAAAAGATGAGGTCTAGTTACCTTAATTTATTCCATCAGTCTTGTATGCTCTATCTTAAGGGCTCAAAATCCAACATAAAATACCTCCACCTCTATTGCCTTTCTCCTTGTGTTAAATTTTACTTCAATTTACTATAAGCTTAATCTTTATAAACTATATTTGAAAGCATCTAAAACTTGTTGAATCATTTGATAAAAAATGGTTCAAGATAATAGCTTCCCCATATTATCTTAGATTGTTGTTAATTCAAGATTGCCCATAATTTATGCTACTTGATTTTTCCTTTTTACAAGATTATTCACCACAACTTCAAAAGATGACACCCAATCTTGGGCTCTTGTATTATGATAAGAGCTAATTTCAATGCATTAGCTACCTCAAGAGGGCTCATCAGATCTAGGTGGTTGAATGCCTTATTAGGGGTGTATAATACCAAAACAATTAATTTATTTTCATCTTCTCTAAGAATCTTAAAAAAAATTGTTATTGAATTCACATGTGGAGCCAATTATACTCTCAAAGAATGAATTGTATCTAAAATTTCATAAACCTAAGTGCCTCTTTTTTAACTTCTTATTCTATACTAGATGAAACTCATATCACCTATTATTTCTCTTTGACATTTTTGAACTTTTCTTCCAATTCTTGTCTAGACATATTCATTCCCTCATGGATGGCCAATACTACCTTAGTATGGGTATCCATATAGGAATTATGGTCCTCAATGTATGAGGACTAACCCTTCTTCCTTTTCTATCTTCTCGAAAGGGAATACATTTCTTCCCTTTCCTCCAAAATTAATCCTCTCCTAGAAATATCCTTAATCTTTATTTGTATGGCCCTCTAGATTGAGGCTATGACTTTGTCAAAAAGTGGGCTTACTTTTGGAAGCTCAGTGATCTTTAGATTGGTCCTCTTAGAGGCTGAAGATCCTAACTCCTTTGCCTAGTCTAGAAGACTGATTTTTGTAAGATCTAATGGTTGAGCTTCTATTTGTGAATACTCCTTAGGTTCTAGTTTAGAGGAGGGTGGCATTGAGGGCCAACTTATTTTAGACTAGTCTATGTTCCTAAATTGTGGCATGGGTTGCACAACATAGACTAGTCTCGTTTTTGGGGCCCTCTTAGTCTTTACTACTATTATGGGTTTGAATAATGTTGAACAAGGTAATGGTGAACCCAATTGGGTAGATGAGATAAATATTTGAGTGATGGGTTGGTTTATGGTTATGGAAATAGAAGTGGAGATTGCAAGAGTGGGAGCAAAGGTGTATGGGATGGTAAGAACTATGGTTGAAGGGATGGATAATGAAGGAATAGAAATTGTAGTGCCAAATACTATAGGGTAAATGGTGGAAGGGGTAGAAGTGTAAATTTGAAGAGTATAGGTTGGGTGCATGAAAATAAGACAAAAAAAAGTGATAACATGGGAATGAAAGTGGAAATGATCAGAATAGGTATGGTAGAACACAAATTTAAAGACATTAGAGGAAAAATGCCTAAGGAGGTAGTAATGAGAGTACCCTTATTAGATGAATCACCATTGAGGGGTGATTTTGATTTTAGTGATTATAATCTCAAGACCTTGGCTTGTTTTAATTCTTCCCCATAAACCTCTTGACTTGGTTTCCCTTCCACTAAATCTTGTGCTTTTTCAAGTGAGGGTTTGAGTTCTCTCTCCCCTTGGTTTCCTTTGATAACATAGTGTTATTTTCCTAGTTTATGGAGTTGTAAACTATTAGGGAAGAGGAGGGGTAGTCAATATGGATGTTAGGGTTGTTGAAATAACCAAAATAGGTGTCATTTATTATTAATAATAATAATCTAAGGAAATGATCTCCATATCTTCCCTACTTATGTTGTCCTTTTCTTGTGTCAACTCATCAATTAATTCTTGCTTAACTCTCCTTAGTTCAATAACTAGTGCTTAAATTGGAGGAGTATGTTACTATTCTTCCTATATAGAAGAAGATATCTCTTATATCTCTTGATGGTTTTCATGTTCTTAATCCAATGATGCTTCTCTTTTCAATGACTCTTGATCCATAGAAGGACGTTAGAGATCTTGTTCCTAGTTTGTTAGCTATTGGTATGGCCTACCACTCCAAAATTCAAAGGATATCCATCCTCCTGGTGGTGTGATCTTGAATTTGTCTTGTTTGAGTGTAAGGGAGGGGTCATCTTGTATTACTATAAATAAGTATTCAGTCAAGCCCATTGTCACTAATCTTTATTTTACTTCCTCATCATCCTTGGCATTAAGAAACAAGAAGTCATGGTTAAATCATTCATGTTTATATAGGATGCCTAGGTTGTGGATCTTTTACTAGACCTCCCATTAGGGTCCCAATCCTTATGGGGAAAATGGCTTATTCATCCACTCACCTCTCATTCCCAAATTACCTAAAGTGTCTCTTGAAAGTGTACTACATCCTCCTAATAGTGATATGGGAGTCATGGAAAGTACATTTCTTATTCTTTGTTAAATCCTCATTTCATTCCACATATGGAAGGTAATTTATTATTCATCCACCTTATTATAAATGAACTTGGGAAGCTAAAGAGGGTCCACCTTATTATAAAAAACCATGATTATAGTATAATCAGGGTAGATCTAGTAGTATCTTACATTGGTGAGTATTTTGGAAATGATAGGTGAAATCCTATCCATAGGCTAGCCATGAATGACCATCCAAACTTGAGGGTAGATGTCATATACTATTTTTTCAATGTTCATAACATATGCATATATGTGAACAAAATAATATTAATTAACATATTCTATTCTTGATAACATCAGGGTTGGGACTCCATATAACCCCATTATGCCAATACACTATCTCCACGATGACATCTAATAGCTATGACATCATATTAAAATTCGTCCCTTGGGGCCTCTTATCTTTGTTTAAATTTTATTCCTATATGTAAGCACTAAGGAATTGCCCCAATGCATAGGTGTGATCTAAAGTAATGAGCAAGTCTAGTAGGGGAACCCATTCTAGATGTATGAAGTGGATGCTCAGGTAGGCAAAGAGTCAGTTCAACAATGCCATGCCTAATTAAATCCCCATCTTGAATCAAGTGATAGGGATTGCATTCCTAATATTCTATTTGATAGTGAGTGTCTTGCCTAGGAGAATCCACTTCCCTATTGCTCACTCCACATTATTTCCTTTCTTCCAAGTGACTATGGTATGTAAGTCAAATGTAACATCTAGGATACTGAGAATTAAATACCTCATGAATGTTTCTCCATAGATGTATGTGATGATTGTGTTATTATTTATGTAGTGTAAATAACTTTCATATATAATTCTACCTTCAAAGAATAGGACTCACAATAAGTCTATACATGGCATGACCTCTGACTTGGTAGCTATGTAGTGAAAGACATGTCACTTGAATGGGAGAAGGTATACTATGAGCTATTTTTCCTTGATTGAGATGTCTTATTCTAATGTGAATGAATCAACATTCTCTACACTCCCATAGAGCTAAGTAATTGGCATAGAGGTCATCAAACATAGTTGTATCAAAAGTCATGTCTAATTATTCAATAGAGCCCTTAATGGAAAACCTAGAGGGTGTTAAGGGTCTCTTGTATGAATTGGAAAAAGACACCATGGATGTTTGATGGATGTTGGTATAATTCAATATTTCAATAAATGGTAGTGCAAAAAATGAATTATGCGAGTTACAAGACATTCTAGTCATAGCTAGGGATTTTGAGATTGTAAAAGGCTAAGTTTGCTCAAGTTATTTAAAATAAAATGAGATGAAATTGGTTTAGGGATTGATGTTATATATTTATTCATTCATTCTATTTTGTGCACCATTAATTTCTAACATCTATGAGCTAATCACCTTTCATTTAATTCAAACTTGACCACCCAGTCTTAGTGTACATGCCACGTAGGATGCTTGATCATTTGGGGTGCCATGGTGTTGTATTTTCCTTCTAAATTTTTTCATTATATGGTTCAATCAGGGGAGTCAAAATTTGCCTTCAAGCCTAATAGATCCAAAAAATCAAAATGCTCTTCAGAGAAATTCATTCTAAAAGAATTTGTCTAAAAGATACCAAAAGAATACTTCTCAAAGACAAAATATTCTTCAGAGAGATTTTCATTCAAGAGGAAGTTATCACATATAAAGTTATCTAAGATAAATTTTATGAATAAAATTTTCCATATAGAAATTTTCTAAAGTAAATATTTTAAAAACCAAAATTTTTGAACAAAAACCTTTCAAATGAATCTATCTAAATGAAAGTTGTCAACTAAAAAATAGTTATCAAAGATAAAGTTCACAAAATAAAGGTTTGAATTGCTTATGAATACCAAAGTTTATGAAGACCATATCTAAATAACATAAAACCTTCTGAAGACCAAAGTTTGCAAAGAGAAAATTGTCAAAGATAAAGTTGTCAAAGATAAATTGATCGATCAGAACAAATGATCTAAAGAAAAGTTCCCAACACAAAGTTATAAAAAAAATAGTTTTCAAAGACCAAAATTATCTACATAAAATTCTTATAAAATAAAATAATGTAGATAAACCAATCTTAATACCTTATATTCATAGCAATTCTTCCTAAATTCCATTAATAGATTCATTTGAACAAGTCCTTTCAAATGTAAAATAGCTGGACCACAACATGATTAATTGTCCAAAACACTAATATTTTGTAAATAATAAGAACCAAAACAAGCACATACATGCTCAGATAATATATAAGTCCTCTAAAAAAAAGGGTGTCCCTAGTTTTTAAAGAAAATACAAGGTGGGGTGTGATGAATACAATAGGTATGTTGTTTGTTTTCAAGTTTATCACCTCATCTTTGTCTAATTCAAAGTCTTCTTGACCATATTCATGATTTTTTTTGAAAATATTTCAATGTTGGTGATGAAGTCCAATATGTTTTGGTCATTATTAAAGACTTGTAATTATTTATGTTATCTGGGACTAAGGAGGTAAATCTAGCTCTACTAAGAATATTCTCATTCTTGAATGGGAAATCAGTTCTAAGGTACTCAAAAATGGGCAATGCATAATTTACATAATTCATTTATCTAAGCAATGTATAAATTCCAAAGGCATAAAAGTATTCAATTAGGTTCCATAATCTATTATGATACTTGGACAAGCATTTATCATTGTAAGAATATTGGCTTCTTACCTATCTGACTACTAATTTAGAGTCACCTAATACTTTTATATTCTTTAATTTCTTTTTGAAGGGATAATAAAAGACCATGGATGAATGTTTTGTATTCAACCATATTATTTGTGTAATTGAGATGTAGATGGTAGGAAACTATATAATAATTTCCTCTTAGATTAATTAGTTCTACCTCAACATTATATCCACTTTTAGACTTTAAAACATTAAATTTTAAGGTCCACAAGTCTAATATTACTACTTGCACTTAAATCTTGGCTAGGGGAAGCACTATTTTAAAATTAACTTCCTAGTGAATAGCTAACTTTAGACTATCATCCTTGATTGTGTTATTATTTTGATTTATTTGTGAAGAACATAAACATTCATCAATTCTACTTGACTTGTCATGCCCTAGGCTATCATATGCAAGAGGGATATTTGGGAGAGATGTTAGCTTAGGTGATTCACCAAAGTCTTCTTCATTTATTAGATCTAATTATTCCATTTATACACTCTATTGTATATTGAGCATTTTAATAAAGAGGTCCTTATGCTTCATCTCTTCTTTATTCAACATATAGACTCCCATTTTTGATTCCTCATAGAGGATCTCATTTGTCTTATTGTACTTAATGATCATATGAACCACCTCAATTTCTATCTATATACCAACTTTATTGGTCAAAGCATGCTAAGGTATCCACATGTGGTTGAAATTAGTCACTACATAGCCATTTAGAGTCCCTAACCAATCACAACTTAGTAGCATGCCATAAATATCTGGGATATCCATCACTTCGATATCAATGAATTATTGAATCCTTTGATCAAAGGACAATTTCATGTGGACATTGTTTATCTCTCCCACTACCTTCACCTTGATGTTATCCAATTAGGCAACCTTTATGTTTGACTTCATAGGTGTTAGGCCTAATTTCTAGTAAATGACATAATGCATGATATTCTTCGAGGCACCTGAATCAACCAAATAAAAAATATAAGTTTTTGGCAAATATTTTAACTATTAAGAGGAAATAAGTTTTATTCTTCTCCTTATCAATATCAACATGGGCCTCAAAAATGTTAGTATATTCTTTCCCTTTATCTCCAAAAAATTATTTCAAATTCAATTCCCTATGATTAGAAATATGAAGCAACTTAAACATGCTTATATTGGCTTTAGTTTTCTTAAGATCTTTGACTATGTCATAATTAAGTTTGATCTTCTCTTGTTGCTTATTATTTGAGGTATACATAGTACGATTCTTAGGTGGATAGGAAGTTGGAGGCCCTTTGGGTGGAGGAGGATTATTACTTGAATTTACATTAGGTGGAACCTAAGTGTTATTCAAGTGAGTATAGGTGGTTAATGAATTAGATAGATTACTCCTTAGTTGGTAATTATTACCTCTCTAGAACTATATAAAAGTATGGATCCCTTCTAGGTTATGTTCTCATCTTCTAAGAAAAATTCATAAGTTTCTAACATAAAATCCATGTCTGGGTTCCCCACTTCTTTGTTCTGGTTATCATTAGGAGTAGGCATGATTTGCATGTTATCAACCTCCTTATAAAATATGTTTAAAGTATATATGAATGTTGTGTAGTTGGTTTTTATGTGGTTTATAATATTATGAAAGGTATACCAGGTATTTAAGGATAGGTCTATGAAATTCATAGAATGGGGGGTGTTGTATTTCTCATTTCCACTATTAAGGGGACTAGGAACATTCTCATTATTTGGCCAATAATTAAATTGCCTATTGGGTCTTTGTAAATTTAAATTCATACCTTAAGATTGGTTATTATCATTCTAATTATAATTTTTACGACCCTACCTCTATAGGTTGGTCATATCATTAGATATCTTATGAGATAGCTATTTTAGATTTCTCACTTATGAATTTATGCTAGTACTAGGTTATTTGGGTGATTGAAGTTTTAGACTAGTTTTAGGTGCATGGGTGTGAGTATTATTAGCCTAAACTTGGAGTTTGAATTAATATGGAAGGGCATATTGGGTGAATTTAAATACAACACATCCAATAGTGATTGGTGTAGTAGTAATGTTATTGTAAGACATTGGAATCAATTATTGGTTATTCATCTAGAGAACTACATGTTTGGGAGTCACGTAAGGTAGACCATTAGGATGATAGTTTAATGGAGTCAAATTTTAAGATAGAATAGGTCTTTTATATAGGGCTCATGAAATAGTAATATCAATAGATTATATTGATGTAGGGCTTGGTTAATCATTGGTATTTAGTTATATGCGCTTGGCTGACCCAATGAGGGTAAAGGGACAACTCCATAGCCTGTGGCATAATTTGTATATGAATGTTCACATATTAATTATAGGAAAAATATAATTATTCTAAGGTTATTAGCATCCTCCTAAGGAACATAGAGTCCATTGAATCCAAAGCTCTATAGTAGGTTTGTATGGTAGCTTCTTCTACCTGGGTGTAAGGGTCCTTCAAATGTTGGTATAACTTATGTAAATGAGTATTAAACATACTCATGGGATCATTTTTTACCTCTTGGAAACTAAAAATTGATGATATAAGACTTTGAGGTCAATGGGAACTTTGAAATGGTTCACAAACATAGATTATAACTTAGCCCACATAGTAATAGACCCAATGGGTAATCCAAGATACTAAGTATACATTTCTTTTCTTAATGATTAGGGAAATAATATATAGTAAATGTATTTATGTTGTACATATGTTCTAATTAGAGTATATTTAAAGGATTTAATATGTTCATCCATAGTTTGGACACCTCTCATTATGAACTTGGGATAGAACTTGTCTACATTTTTGGGCAAGTAATGAGCTACACCATAGACAACTAGAGTAAAAAATAATCCTTTCCCAATCTAGGCCATGTTGGCCATAGATAAAGTTTAAGGGATAAAAAATGGGCTAACTAAAGGGATAGACACAATGGTTGGAGAATTACCAGTTGATTGGATAGGATTGGATTTCTCTTTCCCATTTTTAACTCTTCATTTTGGTATTCTATGGTTAGGGAGTTCCAATAGATCTATGTTATCCCCAAAATATTTGGATTGGGTGATAATATTATAACCTCCAACTTAAGATAATATTTAACTTAGTGGGATATATGGGTTATTAAATGCTTTAGGTCAAGCTTTGACTAAAGACATCAAAGTGTGGTTCAAGCCATCTTTCTATCACCAAGAACATGTTGATGATGAATTTTCCATTCAACCAATAATTAGGCATGGGGGTTGTCAATCCCATCACCTCTCCTAAAAGGAGGGAGATTCCATAAATAAAATACCTCCCTAAGGTCTAAATGTACCTAGTCTTGGTATGTTGGTCTCACCTAGTTGGCTAATATGAATTGCTCCATATCAAGGGCCTATTTTAATGATTTAGTTCATCATAAATAACTCTAACTAAATTATTTAATAATTTTTAGGATTTCAAGATTTATTCCTTTCACAAGATGACTTTTATCATGACTTTATCATATCCAACAATGAAATAATATAACAATAAGGTTACACTTCTGATATAGATTGATAAAATCAACCAAGATAGTCATTTGAATTTAGATTACAATATCCCTGGATTAAACTAATTATAAAGAAAAGGAAAAAGATTAGAGTTAGAGACGTAAAATGATTATTATAAACACAAGTGAACTTTGATCTATCTGATTAAATAAATCCCCATTTAAACCTATGTTGAGTTGAGTTAGACTTAGCAGAACTCTAATTAAATATGGTGCAAGAGTTTGGGAGAGAGAGTGACTACAATAAAAAAGGCATCACTATGATAAAAATGTGTAAAGAATAACCATTTAGACTTTTCAATATTCTAGTTATTAGAATTTTCTTTTTGAATAAAAATACTATAAAACTCATAAAATCACCAAATATTCAAACAATAACTACATAAATTCAAAATAAAATGTTAAATGGAATAAATTATCCTAAGAAAGCAAGAAAACATCTAGTTCCATCTATCTCCTTTCACAATCCACATAGATCTAGCCTTTATTATGGCATAAGAGTTGATCTTAAATAGGCACACAAGCCTAAAGAGTTTGAAATGAAGTTCAAATTTGAATTCACCTACTCATGGGATTATTTATTGTAATCATCAATGTGTCATGCCCACTCATGGTTTGTTGGGTGTAAATCCCACTCTATTGCATCATGAAAATATTGGGGACCATGCTAAACCAAAATAAGAATGAAATTTTACAAGGAATTTACTTAATATTCCATTTAAATAGCTAAATGTCCATATCTTATGTGTTTAGAGACATGCATCTTGATAGTTTTGATGGCTAGATGGGTTGCAAATTTAGGTTATTACTTTGCTAGCTATGTAGCCAATGTGTCATTTTCTCTGACTAGTCATTACCATATAGATTCTACTCATTATTCCTTCATGGAGTTATTATATTGCCTATGTGGGTCCCAATTTGAAAATTTGCATCCCATATGCATTGGTGGGATTTAACTCTTCCATTTACTTTTGTTTTTATATGGACATGTGGACTCTTTTGGTTCTCTTAAGCCTTTTGATAGTTTTTATGGGTAGATAAGTCATCAAATTTAAACTCATGCTTTTTTAGCTATGTATCCAATGTGTCCTTATCTCTGAAAAGGTTCTTACTAGGTTTATACTCATTTATCTTAATTTTTTTGGATGTTACTTTGAATGCACATGCTAACTATTTTTTTGTTGTAAAGTAAGATTTTTCCATGCATCATAGTTTCACTTGCCTAGGATTCGACAAACTACTAGGCTTGCACAAACCTCCATGGGGCTATAAAGCATTGGGATGTCACCATGAAAAAATATCTCACTTACCTATTGACTTGACATACTACTCTACTTTCACGGACCACCTTGAGGATGTAGAGAAATGAGATTATGCCAAGTGGTACCATCTTGCTCACCCACTTACTCAAAGATCTAACATTATTTTTGGGCTATAGAGAAATCTCTAAGAGATTATGGTAATACTATTATGACATGTGGCATCATCTCTCTCACCTAATCACCTGTTCATCTGAAGCTTTGATAATGTGGAAACTCATCAGGAATACTTCACAAAAAATTAACTAAATCTTTGAAAGACTCTTAAACACATCTAGGACAATTAGAAGATTGACATGTTGCATAAAATAACCTTTTGTAAGATAAAATAAGTACCAAAAGTCCTATTTGATGAATCTTAGGATGTTGGGAGATGTAAAAAGTCACCATGTGGCACTAGGAATGATTTAATCACATGCGACATAATATAAAAGACATAATCAACAACTTTTATTTACGAAAAAAATGGTTAAGAAATTCAAATAAAAAAGGCTAAGGCAAAATCCAAAAAAATGACTAAGTACTAAAAGTCATTTAAATAGGCTCAAGCTACTAGGAGATCAACTTGTGGCATCAAACAATATTTCAAAGAGAAATGGCTAAGTCCCATTGAGTGGAAAAGTGACATGTGGCTCCAGATAATGTTTACAAAATTGGATAAGTAATAAAAATATTCTTAAAATGGGCTCAGGTTGTCAAGATCCATAGGAATTCACCAAGTATCATAACAAATGGTTATTTTCAGGCCAAGAATCAATGAATCCCAATCAACAATGTTTGATTTAAAAGCCAATGGATAAATAAATTTGAATAAAATGGCCAAGGCAAAAGCTAAAGAGTAACTAAGTATATAAAATTAAAATTTCATAGTGATTTAGTTAATTGCTTGATCCATAATCCAATTTCATCCATTTTGATGAAAAGGGACTAACTAAAATGATAAATGCTTATAAATAATTAGCCTTTTTGAATCAAAATGAAGTAAAATGGATCAAATTGCTTAGGAAAATAAGAAATAAAACTATGAAAAGTTAGATAGTTTTCATAAGCCTAAGGTGAAATAGTCTAAAAGGGAACTGTAAAATGTGTTTCAAAACACAAGAAAATAAGTATACTAAGG
The DNA here is from genome assembly GCA_037957365.1 of Torreya grandis. NCBI lineage: Eukaryota > Viridiplantae > Streptophyta > Pinopsida > Cupressales > Taxaceae > Torreya > Torreya grandis. The sequence continues at coordinate 1,898,005 of JARHVA010003495.1, read as the reverse complement.
CTTATCATACTTATTCAAATTTAGATATTAAAATTAAAGTATCCCAAGACTTGAATTTCCATGCTAAGTGTTTTATAATGCAAAGTTAATTTTGTAGGCTTGGCTAAAATAATGAAGAACATTTAGATTTAAATATTAGAATTTATTAAAATGGAATCCAAATAAGTCAAATTAAAACAAGTAACCATAATCAACTCTTGAAAGGCACAAGACCATACTCTAAATCAAAAAAAAGAGGGTCCTCATTTTCAATCTAAAAATGGGGCATGTTGTTCAAGCAACAACATAATATTATTTGATTTTGCTATTTATTCACCTTAGGTAGCCTGGGCCCCAATTTTCTTACATGTCTCCTTTCCCATTTTAAATATGTGTTTAACCTATCCCCTCAATTAGGTTTATTTATTTCAATATTTTATTACTTTATAATTACATACCTAGTTAGGGCTATTGTATTGTGTTGATTGCTTATAATATTTGGAGCCCTTTCTCTTGGCATTGTGTTGTAGGTGACCCTCTTGCTAGGTTTAGTGGATCCATTGGTCATATCTTGAATTCAATAAGTATTAATTTGATTAGTTTTATTTACCTTCTCTGAGTTTATATCTTTATATAGGATAGTTGTAGGTTAATTCTAGATCATTACATACATCCTAGTGATATAAATAAAATATGTGACCATTCAATGATAAAGTTAAGTAAATGTATATATATGGTACTTAACATTATATAATTTATCAACATTAACTTAGTGATCATTGATGGGTGTTACATTATGTGTGTTGATGTGTGATTCATTGTGTGTTCTATTTTTGGCCATTTATGTATGCTAAATTATGTTATAATTTATGGGTTTTACATTGAGTTTTGTCTCGGATATTTATTTGAGTTCATGGATTATGTTTTGTCACATCATGTGTCGATTGTGTGAAGGATCCTCGAGTCCATGTCATGGCTATGTTTTTTTCCATGTAGATTTAGATTCATGTCATGTATTGACTGTTTTTTTGTGTCATGGTTATGACATTATGTGTAAATTTGTGTGGAAACATATATGATGGTTTTATGAGCTTTTTGTCATGATTTATATCACACAATTTTATATTGTGTGCCATGATTGACATCATGCATATTTTTCATGACTTATTATTGTGTTGATTATTATTGTATGCCTAATTTATACATCTAATTAACATGAAACTTGTATGACCATTGGCTTGGAATAAGATATCATGCATGCTTAGATGACAAAATCTTTCTATGATGGCATCTCTTATCATGTCTACATGCTTAACATGATGAAATTTTTCATAACATGATGTGTATAGCTCTTATGTTTTGATATGAGTGATTCATAGGTTTCATCCCTCACCATAAAGGGGGAATACAGTGAGATTGTCTTAAATATTTAGGCCTTAACAAATAAATGATTAATAGTTTAAATCAAATTTTGTGATTTAGATTGTGATAAATTGACATATTAAGACATGTGATGCATATATGGAGAATTTTATAATATTATGAGCAATATTTGATAGATTATATGGCATGATGAGATAAATTACATGATTCAAATTTTATAGGCTGATCAAAATGAGAATATATCATCAAGTTACATGGATAAAATTAAGCAGATTATCACATTTAATAAAGTGACATAAATATTATGAAATTTCATATCACATGAAGGTATATATGGATCAGATTTCAAATCATGAATGTTTTTCATGCAAAAACTTTTCTATTTTTATATTGAGAATTTATGGTGATAAGTAATCACTTTGAATCTAAAATTTGTCTACAGTGGTTGATTTAAAGTTTTAAATTATACACAAGTCTATTTTGGGGCTCCACTTTTTACATTCCAACCAATTATTGGGTTCCATCAAAAGAGTTATGATAATTTAGGTAGTGTAGTTGATATTTTTCATCAATGAAATAACACTTATCTATTTCCAATGAGTTTTGAGGCATTATTTACCTCTTAGACTTGGTTAAAATAGTGGAATCTCCTTGAGGCATAATAAACCCATGTAATTATCATGTTGAGTTTAGCAAATGATAGCTTGGTTCACATACTCACTGTTGTATTCATTCCTTGTAATTTTGATTTAAAATATTTTAATGATCTATATTATTTCATATATATTTTCAGCATGAGTGGAAATTTAGTTTTACATATTTCCTTACAATTTTTTTGGAGAGAAAACTAAATATTTGGGTCATTCCTGACAACATAAATTGCATTCACATACATAAAAAATATTTATTTATTTTATCCTTTTAATCTATAATTTTCAATAATATGCTATAATGAGGGAATTTTTAGACAAAATATTTGGTATTAGACACTTATCAACATCAATTTTATCTTATATTTGATATACATGACTTGTTCATACATATTTGACTCTTGCTCACATTCTTCCCTATCTTTCTATTTATGTATGCACTTGGCCAATCCAATTTATTCCATTCATTCTTGTGATCCCCTAATTTATGATAGAATGATATAGTATTTAAAGTATACTAACACAATATTCCAAATAACTATTTATAATTCTCTATAAACTATCATCAATAGTCATATAATTATGGTTATCGTATGTGTCTACCTCTACCAGCATCATCTAAGTGATTCAAATAACTATTTTTCAAAACCAAATAAATCACTTGCATCAGTATACACACATTTCCTATGTTTATTATGAGTTAAAATTATAAATATTGATATATAAACACCAGAAAATCTTAAGTTCTAACTCACTTTGAAATTACATTGAAACCCCACTAGCATAATAAAATATCTATTTTCACATCCTTAAGACATTAACCAAAATCATCAAAATCTAAATAACCCTTAAAGGAATATTATTAAAATAAAATTATGGAAAATAATGTAATGTCAAAAGTTGCATATTTTTAAGTGTAGAAAGCTAACATATTGTATTATATTGTTAAGGGTCACCGACAACACAATGCCAAGAGAAAGGGCTCCAAATATTATAAACAATCAACACAATACAATAGCCCTAACTAGGTATGTAATTATAAAGTAGTAAAATATTGAAATAAATAAACCTGATTGAGGGGATAGGTTAAACACATATTTAAAATTGGAAAGGAGACATGTAAGAAAATTGGGGCCCAGGCTACCTAAGGTGAACAAATAGCAAAATCGAATAATATTATGTTGTTGCTTGAACAACATGCCCCATTTTTAGATTGAAAATGAGGACCCTCTTTTTTTTGATTTAGAGTATGGTCTTGTGCATTTCAAGATTTCATTATGGTTACTTGTTTTAATTTGACTTATTTGGATTCCATTTTAATAAATTCTAATATTTAAATCTAAATGTTCATTATTTTAGCCAAGCCTACAAAATTAACTTTGCATTATAAAACACTTAGCATGGAAATTCAAGTCTTGGGATACGTTAATTTTAATATCTAAATTTGAATAAGTATGATAAGCCTTAGTATGCTTGTTTTATTGTGTTTTGAAACACATTTTATAGTTCCCTTTTATACTATTTCACCTTAGGCTTACGAAAACTATCTAACTTTTCATAGTTTTATTTCTTATTTTCCTAAACAATTTGATCCATTTTACTTCATTTTACTTGAGAATAACTATCCCTAGATTATCCATAGACATATCTTATACCCTATTATCACACTTATCTAGCCTTCATGTAGGCTAAAATCATCCCTAATCATCACTAATATAGACCCAAACCCTCATTTCTTGATCCTGGCCCTTCGTGCCTAATGTTCTACCATTTGGACTCCAACTCCATAATGAGGACACTAACTCCACATGTTGATAGTGTCCCAAAAATGTCACTAATGTCCTTTCCCTCTCTATTTCACAAATAAATTTATTTTCAAATATAAAACTTCTTAGGGTCAGCCTAGACCTCTTTTATCACCTGCAAAAGCATAATAATAGTAGATATACATGAATTTTATCCCTATAACCTTTAGATGGAAAAAATATGAAAAATACACATTCAAACTCATAATAAGTTATTAAAATTAAGGTTATCAATCCTTATTATACCCTAATTTTATATTCTACCAACTACAATATTCCTAAGCTTAGATCACCTAGATTTCCAATGTTAAGTACATTCAAAGCTCTCAAGGCCTCATACTATCTTCACTTTCACTTTTACCAGCACTTAGGTAGGGATAACTACATCATTATTAATCCCTCCTCAAATTATTGGTATGTAGGTAACTCTCATCATATCAAGTGTTAAGGATATACAACCTACCCCACTCAAAAACATACTTTTTAGCTTGTATCAATGGAATGACCTAGCTACATGATGGATTAGGTTTTTCTTAAAAATAAGTCAAAAAATATAATATATATGGTTTAATAACTCATTCACACATGAATGAACCTTATATATCTAGACACAAGTGTACCTAGAAGCTTAGGACAGTCCTAAATAGAGGACACTACCACTACTATAAGAACACTATCACCACATTTCCAATAATGGTTCCATTGTATAATTAGGAAAATACAATCCAAGAGGGGTTATGATACTAGGATCCTATTTTTAACATTCATACCAATTTATACATTAGTTTATAACTTCTAGATCATCTATCTTAGTTGTTTTCCAACTATGTTCTTACTTGAAATATTTTTAGAAAGTTTAAAGTTAGTCAATTAAATAAAAAAATTAGTTCTTATATTTATTGCATATTATTACCCTAATTTAGTCTACTTAGATCTTTAAAAAACATAGGATTTAAATTCACTAAGTCCTAAAAGGTTAAAACACATTTCAATCTTTTCAATTTCATAGTATATGCATTATGTATTATAACATGATATCGGTTACATTTTAGTAACCAAAATAGCACTCAAGTTGGACTCAAGCAAAGATAAGGTGTGTTATACACACCTAGGTACACATTTATTTTCCTTTAAACTATAAATTTCATTACTATATTAAAGGGTGAGGGGAAAATGTAGACACTATTTCTAAATTATATAGCACCTTAATCTTGTACACTTATAAAATACATTTATGGATGTACCTTTAGTTTATAGAACTTTTCTACTACCAAAAGAATTGCATGCACTATCTCTTTATGCCTAATTGATTATATCTTAGTGTAAATAATTTTATTATGATGACTGAGGCCTTTTATGTTCCCTACAATATTATAAATCTACTTATCTTTTATGTCTACAAGTTATGTACTTCACCTATTTTATAAATTCATAGACACTTGAATCCTAGTTAGATTCCTACATTGATGCAAGTGTCCTATTCTAATGTAAGTGTCCACCACTCTAAATTCATATAATTTTCAAATGAAACATTTATCTATATCTTACCTAAGTAATTTAATCAAAGATATTATATATATATATATATATATATATATATATATATATATATATATATATATAATATCTTTGATTAAATTACTTAGGTAAGATATAGATAAATGTTTCATTTGAAAATTATATGAATTTAGAGTGGTGGACACTTACATTAGAATAGGACACTTGCATCAATGTAGGAATATAACTAGGATTCAAGTGGCTATGAAGTTATAAAATAGGTGAAGTGAGAAAATGTTTGATATTTTATCCTATTATATATCAATCATAGGTAAAAAAAATATATAGGTCTAAAATACTATAGGATCATTCCATGAGACACATTTTCCAAGTTACAAACAAGGTCATGGTTATACTTGCTTATCACATATTGCATGATTAAAACACAAGCCAACATGTAGGGGAGAAATACATTAGTTTAAGTCCCTCTTTAGAGTATTGGATATGTAATTAGTTTTAATTAATAGAGGGTTCTTTGGGTAATATCAACACCATGTGCCCACTCAACCATTTTTCCCATAACCACTATGAAGATGATGAACTAGGGTTTTACTATTTGACAAGGAACAACAATCCATGACCTAGATCTGACTATAATAAAATCAAGGTTATGTATAACTTAAAACAATCCAAATGGTTTCATCTAGATTAAATATATATATTACATACTAGACACCTATTTATGAGTTATATAGTATCATTGATGTAATCATCCCATGTCGATGCAAGTGTCCATAGATATAAAGGTAAATTTTCTAGAGTTAGGAAAGTGATCTAGAATATAAATCCAATATAGTTTATAGTTATTCTAGATCTAGATCTATTTTAGCATAAAATCCATATAAGTATGTTTTTAATTTATTATTTTAATATCTATGATAGATATACTTTATATTGTATAATATCTTAACATAATAAATTTAGTATATCTTTATCTAAGTTTTGTAATTAATTAGCATTCTTTAGATATAATCTACCATCCTTGTGCCCTAGGCTATATCTACCCATTTAACCATAGATTCCCTAATATATATTTTATGTTTAAATAAATAAAAACTCATATTTAGATAATAGTTAGAGATTTTAGTATATTTTGATATAAGTTAGGGATTTTAAGGTATCAAAAGATAATGAAGAACTCATTTATTTTATGATATTTCTTCACTATATATGTAGATAATGTTTTAATAAATAAAATATTGATTTGAACCCTATTTATATTATAATGTCTATAGATATCCCCACACTTAATATATATTTTTAAAATTATAAAGTCTCTATTAAGTCTACTTAGACACATTATATGGGTCAGTCACAAAGGAAAATATAAAAGAGTGAGCTATACATAAAAACAAATATTAATGTTATACTTGGTAAGTCCTAAAAAACTTCAAAAATCCATTATAAAACTATTGATACATTATCATAAAGGTGTACATATATGAATATCCCTAAAAATAGAAATCCTTATGCCAAGTATGAATGCAAAAATAGGTCAAATTTGCATGGTGCCAAGAGTTGATATCCAAACATTGCATTACATTATAAATGATTATGGTGCAGACACATACTTAGGTGTAATAAATATATGTGGTTTTATTCATTTATTGATTATTGGATCATAGATGATGTTTAGTCACCTAGTGAGGAGTGGTTATAGCTACCTAACTAAACTTACTAGCCCCTTTTTGAAGAGTCATCTTTGTGTTGAAAGTGGGGTTAATATTTTTAAAAATGGAGAACCAAAATGTGTATCATTACATAGGACAAAGTGAAATCACACACACATGAGGTATTTATAGGTGTAGGCATAGTGTTCTAAGGTGGTATATACTTGCAAGTTAACTAAGAAAGTACCATAGAGCTTGGATGGTACCAGTTGTTATTTAAAAATACATACACATGGGGTTTGAAATCCTATTTCCTATTATTGTAAATTATAGAGTATAAAAATAAATTATTTCAAGGATAATGATGAGCATATTGAGCTAAAAAAATTAGAACTGAGCTTTATTTATATATTTTCCACTATGTTATCCATTCTTGATATAGTAAGTATAATATTAATATACCCTTTTACATTTATATTTTTATGATTATATCCATATTATATAAAATATTAATATTCTTAGTTTTATATTATTTAATAAAATTAATAGTTAAATAATTAAAACTTTACCATATAGGATTATACATGCTAAAGATTCAAGGAGGGTAGAAACCTCCACTAGAGGTTATAATATTGAGACCACAACATGCACATTAGTATTAGAGGAGAATAAAATGGATTAGGATGGTGTTTTAGGTAGCATAAATATGAGATTAACTATAAATATATTCACAATATGTCCTATATGTACACATGGTTGGCTCGATCCATGTGTGACTTTAGACATGGACCATGCAATGACATCAAGGAGAAACAAAATGATCCATCCTAGTGTTGTAAAGAGAGATGGGTGGTAAAATTTTGAGCACACTAGAGGGATAAAAAAAATTTAAAATGGTGTACCTAATTATTGAGGGGTTAGATACACCATACACATAAGGGAAAAATATATATTTATAAAATAATAGTTATAATTAGATGTATAAAATTTATGGATTTATAGATAAATATACTAGATGATAGAAATGATTTTTTTTGATTTGGAAATATATATCTCAATATGATTTTGATTCTATTTTATTTCTATATGCAAAATAATGATGATTCAATGGAGGTTCATTATGGATACCACATATCATGATATCCTCTTTTAGATCATGACATGGTGGTGATGTTAAATCATGTATTACAATCTGTAGGAGATCATGTGAGCTAGATTAAAATGGTTAGATAAGATGAATTGACACTAAAAATATGAGGTTAGGCTATTAATATTTATATTTATATGGTATTATTATAAAGAGGGGATATTTTAACTTGGAAATAGGTAGCTATAACCTAGGCATCCCTAGTGAGAGAGTAAGAATCACATGACTATGAAACTAATGGGAGCAAATAAAGGGTAGGCTCTATTATCTCATATTGTTATGATATAATCATATGTGACCTAAATTGAGGGAGAAGCCATAGGATAAAAATATAGGATCACTACCTTAAAGATATCTCTTTTAGATGTTAGAGTTAATATATCTCAATAGATCATAGTCCTTACCCACCTAGAGATGAAATTAGTAACTAGCCATCGATGTATATATGTTTTATTTTTACTTGGTTATGCATGATACGTATAAAACAACTATATGAGATATTTGTAAAATATTTGATCTATATATCATTAAATTTCACAATTTTCTCTACATAGATAATGTTGATTTGATATGTATTATATATAACATTGTATCATGGTTGTATTTGATATCATGGTTTCATGTTTTGTCTTATATGTTCCATTATTTCATAAAAAATATGAGTGCATGTGCTTTCAAACACATAGAAACATAATGTAAGACCAAGTGTAAAATTAAAATATATATTAAGTAGCTAGAAAAATCTAACAAACAAAAGGTGCACAATAAGATTGTAATAAATACATAAAATGTAGAGAGATGTAACAATTCTAAAGAAAAAATAAGACTTCCAGTACATACAAAGATAATAATAATATAATATGTAAGTTAATAAATAAATATAATTGAAAAATGATAACATACCTCAAATGTAAGTAAATGAAAGATAATTCAACAAAGAAAAGATGTGAAATAAATGTTGTAACAAAATACATTGTAAAGAGATCAAAATAAATTTCAATCAAATAAAGGACAAGCAATGATGAAAATATCATAAAATTATTGTAGAAACATCTAATGAAAGTGGATGAGATAAATATAATGTAAAAAAAAGGATGCATAAATTAGTATGAAAATATTATAATACATGAAATTTAAGTAGATAAAATAAATTTAAGACAAACATAATATGAAAATAACTAAAAATAAGGAAAGGACTAACCACAAAATTGATGCTTATGCTAGAATGTTTTTTAGGAATACATGACCTTATAAATCCATGACTAATAGATGAATATTGTGTATATGAAAAGGTTATGGGTGTTTATGATGAGGGTCTAATTTTATTCCCCAAGTCTTACCATGCAATACATGAAATAAAAATATAAGAGGCATAATAAGGAGATATATGAGTTAAATATGAAGCAATGGGATAGAAAAATAGAAAATAGATCAGAGAGAGGTGACCACCTAATATAAATATATATGAAGGAGATATTTGGAATGATAATATGGAAATAAAGAGCCACATAGGTGATGAAAAAATATTATTAAAGACAAGACAATCTTACCAAGTTGGCAAGGCTAAGATACTTTAAGATCAAGGATCTAGAGAATACCACCTAACAAACATAGATCTTGGGATAACAAGTGAAGTAAATAAATCATCCCATGAAGGATAAATTCATGAAAATTAAAAAGGATAATACCTTCCCATAATGTTTTCTCCACTCCCTAAGACCCCAATGGAACCATCAACAAGCTATGAGGATTAGGCACTAGCATGAGAAATTAGGTGGCATTAATAATTATTTTAACTAATTTGGGATTTTTCTAATTTAAATAATCCAAAACATTGAGTTTAATTAGATTATATAATATATGTATAAATTAATACATTATAACTATGATTAAATACACTTTGTTATTTATAAAAATAACTAAAGGAATTGGGTACGTAGATTATTCAAGGATATGTTATATATTATATTATATTAGTAACCAAATATGCTCTATAAGATCTCTGTGTTGGATCATATCAAGGAAAAAATTATGAAAACTAAATAGGACAAGTCTAGTGCTCTATAGATGCATATGGTAGCTGGATCTATCAACTATGTACCAGATTCATCTAGGAAAAATGTGTAGGTTAATGATAGTTTGGATCACTGTGTCTATATCTACAAATAACTCTTATGTGTTTAAATATATTTAGACATTCACATATAACTCTATGTTCCTTATCCTTTCTTCAAAACCATATCTTAAACTATTGAGACCAATGTGAACTCAAATTTTGAGTTATTGGGTTGGGCTAGAATGACCTCAACTAATCCTTGATGATTAAGTGAGAATTACCTACATTTTTAATGATTTAAAGAGGTTTAAAAATTCATGTAGATATCCCACTAATTTTTATGCATGTCAAATCATGTAAATGTAATTCTAGGTGAACTTACACCTTGGTCCTCATTTTGTACAATCATGCAAATAGATATGTCCTATAGATACTATATAATATGAATAAATATAAAGCTAAAAAGATGTGTACTATAAGTGTGGCTTTTGATGATTAGTTATAATTGTTAATTAAATGCCTCTAAGGCTTTAAAAATATAGGGTCCTCAAGTTATGAAATTGGGAACTATTTGCACATAATATCCAATAAAACAAGAACAAAAAGTGTAAAATAAAGTGCCCCAAAGGGTAAAATGACCCAAAAAACAATCAAAATATATGATGTGATAATTCTTGTAATTAAAAAAGATACCAATAAATAAATCCATTCATAACTACTTAAACTACCCTAAATCTATATAAAAATTAGACATAATAAAATATAGGACAAGGATCCTTGTGATATGATTACTAAAGATAATAAAAAAATTTAAAAAAAAAGACTACATAGTCAATTAAAGTAGAGAAAAAAACAAGATACCAAGAGAGATGTGCCAATAAGTGCCAAATTTGACATTAAGATTCTATATATTTAAAGTCACTTAAAAGCATTGTAAAAAAAAGGAATATATTATATTTGGGTGTCCATAAATTCCTTCCTTTAATCTAGTATGTAAAATGAATTAAAATGACTATTTAAAGGGATAAATAAAGTGCAAACCTATGCCAAAGATCTTGAACTTAGAATTTTTATAACCCTTAGTGTTTCATAGTGTCCATATAGACCTATGATAAAATATGTGCACAATAAGATATATTATTATTCAAATGTAAAGTATCATAGTCATAAATGAAAAATATAAATACACAAAAAATGACTACAATTGGGAGTATGCAATATTTTGATACACATAGAATATGATCATGTCACTAAAGTGGAGATGTCATGGGCCTAAGTGACCCAATTTGTATTAGAGAAGGTGAATTTAGTCTTACTTTATTTTGGGTTAAATAATTGAACAATATTTTGAGCACTCTTTATAATATGGAATCATGTAATTGGTTAAAATTTATAATATGAGTAAAACTTGTCTAATTCCTAAATATAACTTGAGAATTTGTATAAGTTTTTGTATTCATCTACATAGATATATTTTATGTTTCAATATAAGAATTTGAGTATAGGTAAGTATAACCTAAGAGTAAACCTATATAAATATCCTATATAATGTCTTACATATGCCTTGCATATGCCCCTAATATGATAAATTTTGAAACGAGTCATATAATTCATGATGAAATATCATACCATCTATGAACTAACAACAAATATACTTGAATAATGTGTCACATGTGTCCCAAATATGCCCCCACTATATAAAATATTTATAATATGTATTTTCTATTAAGAGGATTCCTCATATATGCCATGCATAACCTCCACTCTATATAACATGTTTACTCTTAATCCTAACATATGCATAATACAACTATATAATCTATGAGCTAGATCACATATAACCATAATATGTACCAAACCTATGCTAATATGTGATAATATATAGTATTATACAATAATATATGTAGAACTTATGCCCATATGAAACAATATGATCTAATCTAAATTTTATAATTTATGTACATATATCAATCTAACCTAATTTAAATAATATTCTCTATAAAAATATATACATCTCATAAAAAATGAGTCATAAAGTTTGTGTTACTCTAATAATTTGAATTAAATTCTATGAAATAGACCCCATGTATACCCCATTTTTGATAGGAGAGATGAGTCTAAACGAGGCATTAATATCAAAAGACACACACATATTATGTTGCGCAATGTAAATTTGATTATGTGAAGTATATTCATTCATATGGGGAGATGTGTTATCATATAATATTATGATCATATGAGAATCATCATTGATAGTGTATAATCTATGGAAAATTATTGAGTCATAGTGCCATATGTTATCAACATATTATAAATGTGACCATGTAACTAAACATTGATTACACTTTTAGAAATTATGATGATTGATAAGTTATTTTAAATTTAGTCAATTTGATATCAACTTATTTTTTAAAATTTCATAAGATAGTGTCATTTATCTTTGAGCATATTTATTTCCCCCAATTGGGGAAGTGAACATAATGAGTGATGAAATAATAATATTCATATTTATTTTTGAATTAGTAAAGATTTCCATAGGAAATATCATTTTCTATGGTATATCCTATGTATTTATCTTTCCCCTATCTCCTAGACGAAGGCAAGAGTTTGTGTAATGAATATAACTTAGAGATAGGCATGTAAAATATTTATCTTATAAAATAGGAATCTAATTATTGAAAAACTAATAATTCATAAAAGATAATGTTGTGTGATTTGTACTTTAACTGAAAGGAGGAGAAAAGGATATATAGATATTGAGATATTACACATATCATATTAGAGTGAATTATTAGTAAATTATGATTTTTTACTTTTATAGTACAAAAATAATTGAGTATAAATAGGTTTAATTTTGTAAATTATAATTAATTTAAAACTCATTTGATTTTTATTTTCTATCCATGTTTTAAAATGCTACTGATAGGACATGTGATACGTACTTAATTTGAGTAGTTAGATATTATGTTACAAGCCATGTCAGGTGGATTGATCCCATGCCCTATGATATTCATAGATGACTTCCATTATAGAGAGATAAGATGCATACACTTTTAATTTTAGGTTCCCCATAGGCGATATTATAATGTAATTGGAGGATTTTAAGATTATCGATGACAAGTATTCAAACACTATATAAGATATAGAGAGATAAGGCCTAAAAAAGGCATGATCATTAGTATATGATTGGTCATGATCAAGTGAAATAATATATTATATGGGATTCAACTATATTATTTTTGGATATTGTTGTATCATATTTTCTATGGTTATTTGTGTGAATTAATAGCTTCTATCATTTTTATGGATGAAGGTGGTGTATCCATGTAACACTATATGCACTCTATTATTTAGAATATTGAGGATTATGGTATGATGTATTCATGTGGATACACTAAGCTTACTCATTTTTATAAATGTGTATATTGATTCACTTCTGATAAATATAGTAAAGGTACATGATCTATTATTTTTTGCATGTATGTACATTTGAGCATCTTTTAGTGATGTAAACCTTAAACATTCTTTGCACAGTGTGGGCTCACCCATAAATTATGAAAAGAGATGAATTATTATATAACATATCATAAATATGAGTACCATGGAGTGTTTCATGATGATTGATAGTTTGACAGTGGATTATATCATTTAGAGGAGATATTAAGGGTTTGTAGGGTGGCTTGAGGATGGTGTAAAATTATGTAGGATCATGATAAGTGGATTAATTTTATTATAAATTTTAGTATGAACATTCTAAATTTAAAATTTGTGTTAGATATATCATCCCATTATCCCCATAGTATTTATAAAAAACACATGGATTTGGCATATGTCTAAGTGAGAATATTTGACCTAGTGCAATATATATAGTGCATAATATGATGGGAGAGGTAGATCCTACTACTATTATAGCTGGCATGGATGATGACATAGCTAATACATAATTGTGTGGGAATATTTGATCAACCATATATTATTTTACATCATAGTAGAGGTAATTGAGGGTGATGTAGGAGAATAAGATGACATAGATATATGTGGAGATGATGGGAATGTGGATAGACAATTAGACACAAAATCTAATGTCCCCCATATGAAATTTAAATGCTTTTACTATCATATCATTTTTTATTTATCTATTTCTAATATTGTGTGAATAAAATTTATTTTTGTAGTTTATGATTTGGACAAAGTTTATTGAGGATTTAGTTCAAGTACTTACTATACATGTTACTAAAAATGTATTAACATATATAATTTTAGAGGAGTTGATGATATAACATATGTCTAAGCCATACTTTTTTATCATTCCATGATGGTCATTTATGCATATGTGATATTTTAATTTGAGCAAGTTGAGTTAAGGGCCCAAATTGTGAGGTAACAATTGCTTTCATCAATTCTTGGTATAGATTTAGATAAAAGTGTTTTTACATAATATTATGATTACAATGAGAGAATGGGACCCTCTAGGCTAGATTTTATATATATTAGGATTGTGATAATCATGTAGGTTGATATAAAGATTAATAGTTGCATATATTAGGGCATCCTCATTGAGGGGCCCATGCTTAGATATGCATATGAGGGGAGTGACATAGAGGGTTAGAGTGATCATGGCCCTATCATTGAGTGGCATGGTTTCTAATGAGATACTTATATTATTATTCTTAAGCAATAATGTGTGTGTGTCTGTGTGTGTGTGTGTGTGTGTGTGTGTGTGTGTGTGTGTGTGTGTGTGTGTGTGTGTGTGTGTGTGTGTGTGTACACACACACACACACGCACACACACACACATAAATACATACATACATACATACATACATACATACATACATATATATGTATGTATGTATGTATATGTGTGTGTATATATATATATGTATGTATATATGTATATATATATATATATATATATATATATATATATGATTAGATGTTATTATATTGTGGATTCAATGTATGTATGTATGTATGTATGTATGTGTGTGTATATATATATATATATGTATGTATATATATATATATATGTATCTATGTATATATATATGTATATATATATATACATATATATATATATATATACATACATACATACATATACATATGTGTGTGTGTGTGTGTGTGTGTGTGTGTGTGTGTGATTAGATGTTATTATATTGTGGATTCAATTTTTTTTCATAATGTCTCAAGTATGATTATGTTACAAAATTTAAATATTTAATTTTAATTTATGTTATTACATTAATTAAGTGTTGATTAACATTTAAAATTTTATTTTTTAAATGATGAGATGTATTTATGTAATTTATTAATGATATCACATTAAAGGACAATGAATTTGTAAGAGTAAAAAAACTAATGATTACATTGTAATTAGATACACCAATTAGGATATAATTATTTGTCTATCCAAAATGGATACAATAATTATGAATTATATTGATCCTCATACGAAGATAAAATATGATGATGTATTGGTGACATGCTCACACTTGAATTTTCACTATATACTTGACCAGTAATGATCAGTTGAGATAGGTTGCTTTCTTTATTTTTGTGTGTATTATTGTGTATCTTGATATGTTTTATTTGGTATCAATTATTGTGTACTATGATATGTAGCTATGATCTTGGTATGATTCTTTATTGTATTTTTATCTCTTTCAAATTTGAGTAAACATCATTGGAAATTGAATGATAAATTCATATTATCATTATCTAACTTTTATTCCATTTTTTTAACATTTATCATAACAACATTACATTACTTTGTGTAATAATATGATTGAAATATAATAATTAATCCACTATCTTAGGCCCAAGAGTAATTTGTAGAGTATTATGCCCAATTGCATTTTCATATGTATTTGTATGTTTTAAATCACATGCATTATATCCTAATTATTTATAAATATTATTGAGTATACATTGGATTGTGCCTTATCAGCCACAACTATACCCAATCTACATTCATCCTCTATAAGACCATAAATGACCATTGGCTCATTTATATAATTACCTTAGGAAAGATCAATCTATGTAGAGTGTGAAATATAAATGGATTTTATCCTAGTTGTAGATTATTTATAATTTTAATTGTCCATTTTATCCTTCATATGAATATCTTGGGATATGTTTGAATTCCTAAAATACATATTAAAAAATGGAGAGTTTGAGCGTGTTGGAATGTTGTTATATTTTATAAATGTAGTACCACCCCTATCCATAAGTTTTTCAACCTTGTATTTCAATTCAATACAAATATCATCTTTATGTCCATTGATACAATATTATATATGAAATGATTTTACCCCCACTCAATCAAGGTTATGTGCATGTTGGTGGGGATTAGGATGTACCATGATAAACTTATTATCAAGAAGTGATCATAAAATAACATTTGGCCTATTTTTAAAAATGTAAAATTTGATTGGTTGATTTTATTCTTAAGGAGTGTAACTCATGCAACTTATTGCATTATAAACCATTTTCTTTGGATCTTCTCTCTTATTAATGACCTTAGCTAGGTCTTACTCATTATAAGGTGATGTAATTGTCTTAACTTATTTATGTGAAACTTATTTCTTAATTTAAAAATAAAATTTAATTCTTAAATTTGTTAAATCATGTGAATAAAAATTGGTAACTTGTGTGAGACTGGACATTTAGGAAAAAATATCCATGTAAATTTGTTCAAAATAAGTATAAGAGTTTTAAATTTATCACTCTTTAAGTGGAGATGTAAGAAATTTGTTAAAGATCAATTGATTTTAAAAATTATAGGAATGATAAATCAAACAATGTAGCATGTTTTTAATTAATAAAATATAATCATCAATAAGTTCATCATGCCCTTGTTGTAAGCTTTGAAGGTGTACAAATGCTAATGTAGTGACCTTATTCTTGATAAAAATGTATAAAAAAACTTATTTTTAATTGTTAGATTAAGGTAAATACCCAATAAAGAGACTAAAGAAAAATATAAAGCTTTATCTATTAAAGTTTTTTGGAAATTTTTAAATAATATTTTCCCATCATTTGAGTATTTTTGAAAATAAAGTAAATAACAAGTCAAGTGATTAATATGATCTCCATGGTGATCTGATAATTAAAATTTAGACACAACAAATCCATTAGGTTAATTATAATTAAGTATTATTCATATTACATATTGTCATAGTATTACATTATCATTTGTACTAGTATGATATGATTTAGATTGTAAAGTGAGATAAATATCTTTCTTTTGAAGATCACCTATGGCATGAATCAAAGAGATGATATGGCTCATAGGGATAGTAGTGGTTAGTAAAGATTAATGCATTGGTTTAATCTTACTATATATCTTAAAAATTGGTATAATATATTAATCAAAAACATTAAATTTCATTGCATTGCTTAGATCACATTCTATAGAGACATAGTTGCATAATATAAAACCATTAACCCATTTATTTTATATAGCAGATGGAATATTAATCACATTTAATTTTTTAAAAATTAGGAACATACAATTATTTATAAATAGGAGCATCATGTTTCATTTATAAATTAGAATAAAAAACATCAAAATTTTAATTTAGTTATATCATAGTATATTTTATAAGAGGAAAAACATCCATTCTTTTTCAATATAAGTAGTAAAATAATGTTTTATCACTAGAAATAACATTAGTTATAGAAACAACATTAAAAGACATAAAATCATTTGATTTAGAATGTAAATCGCATTAGTTAGTTCAATTTTAATTTATTCTTACTATATTTTATGACTAATGAAAAAAGTATAAGAGGAGAAATTTATTATTGTATTTTAATCATTTTTTCTTGTTATTCACTAAATTTATATAAATATGAATTGATATCATTAAAATATTCAACATCAACATGATCATAACTACCATTGTCATTTCTTTCACTTACACAATCATATTATTCATCTACATAAGAATAGTTTTTAGGCACATAAACATGATCATCTACAATTTGGTTTAGCATATATATAAGGTGTGACATGGGTAGATGATAAAGGATCAATTATATTAAAAATATTAGGTTTTATAGGATGCATACCCATGGAGAATTTTTCATGCCCTAGGATGACAAAATATAAGCATAAATATTTCTCCTAGTATGGGAAAATACATATAAATCTAGGGTTTCAAGGATGGAAACCCAAGAAAAGAGGTCACTTATGAAGGGTAAATTATAAATCAAATTAAATTAAATAGATTTCAAATCCTAATGATAGAAGTAATAAATCCTAAGGGAACCTAGGATGTTTTATGTTCTAGGTAAAGATTGAGTTCACCAATATGTTTTAACTAATTTTAAATTTGGTAGTATAAATAAGC
Source organism: Torreya grandis (assembly GCA_037957365.1). Taxonomy (NCBI): domain Eukaryota; kingdom Viridiplantae; phylum Streptophyta; class Pinopsida; order Cupressales; family Taxaceae; genus Torreya; species Torreya grandis. Next base: position 1,879,461 of record JARHVA010003495.1, on the reverse strand, counting down.
CAAAAAATTGAGTCTAGTTGGATTGTATTATATATGTCTAAGTTAATAAAATATAATTATGACTATTACTAATTTAACTTTAATATGTATATAAATAGCTAAAGGAATTAGGTACTTAGCTTATTTATGACTCTATTATGTTTTTTGTTTTATCATAGTCATCAAATATGTTATGCATAGGCTTTGTGTTAGCTTATATTAGGGAACACAATATGAAAATTGAACATGAAAATTATAGTGATCTATAGATGAATATTACACACACACACACACACACACACACACACACACACACACACACACACACACACACACACACACACATTATGTAATGTATTATTTTAGGAAATATATACAAGTTTGTGAAATTTTATATATCTACGTCTACATTTATAAATAAATCTTGTGTGTTTAGATTATTTTTAGACCTGATTGTATAATGTTTTTCCTTATCCTTCATTAAAGACCCTAGATTTTACTCTTAAGTTCAATGTGACATGAAAATGGGTTAGTGGGTTGGGTTGGTCCAAAAATTTTGAATTCCCCATGACTAATTGAGCATTTCTTATATTTCCAATACTATGAAGAGGGATCAAATAACATATAGTTCTCCCATTAATGTGTTTATGTGAAAATTCATTTGAATTCAAGTCTAAGTGAAATTTATCCTATGTTCTCCTTTGGTACAAGAATTCAAATAGATATATCATCTTATAAACTTTAGTATTTGAATAAATAACAAGTTAAATATATGTGTTATCTAAGCGTGCCTTTTTTAATTAGTGAGATTATTGTCCTTAAATGTGTCTAAAGGATTTTAATATATAGGGTTATCAATTTTTAATTAGGGAACTATTAGTGCACAAAATTTGATGAAAAAATATAAATGTGTAAAATAAAGCACCCAACGTGTAACATGACCTATAACATCCCTAAAATATATACTTGGACATTTTAGGAAATTCCAGATGACACTAGTAACTAGATCCATTTGTAAATATTAGAACTATTATGAAGCCATAGAAAACTTAGATATAAGAAAAAGATATCCATGATTATCTATGAGATATTTAATAAAGATAAGAAAAGTAAAACAAAAGACTTCATAGTCAATTAAATTAGAGAATAAGAATAGATACCAAAAAAGATGCACCATTAAATTCCCAATTCACCATTAATAGTATTTATGTAAAGTCACATAAAGTATTGTATAGACTTATACAAAACTATGGTGTTTAAAATGATGTGCAAATCCTCATATCTCATTATACTATCCTATCACACCCCAAAGAACCTTGACTCTATGATGAGGCCAATTATTGACTTTGAATTCAAATGGTATAGGGTTCATGCCATGTGATATGATCATATCATTTGGTGTGATTTGAATTTTGAAATATATTTTTCCTTTTCAAATTTCATTTTTAATTTAATTTATTTTAATTTGATATATTTGGGTTCCTATATTTATGTATTTTAAAAATTTCCTTCATAAAAATCAATAATATCAACAATAATTGCTAAATATGACTAACACATGAAATCATACACATAACTTATAAAGAAGAGATCCTATGGACTAATAAGCTTAGATATGTTGAAACTAACACTTAGAAGAAAGTATAATGTCACCTTTGACCCAATTATTCATCAAGTAGAAGACAATAAATGAAAAGAGGGAGATAATTATAGATTCAAAATATGTAAATTACAACAAAAAATACATTCTATTAGATGATCATAGTAAGGGATATTTTTATTTAAACAAACTAGGCATAAATGGATTCAAAAGTACATAGGAATTTAAGTCAAATCACACAAAAAGTACATAAAGGATAGGATAATCCTAAAATGGGAGTTGATATGAAGGAATATATTAATTCCAATATAAAATCCACATAAACCTATGATAGGACTAGCATAAGTGAAGATAGTTATAAAACTTAAGAGGGGAGAAGATAAACCCAAAATGAAAAGATAGTAAAAATAAGCTACAAAATAATCCAAAAAGGGGGAAATGACTGAATAAAACCAAGAGGGAAATATGACAAAAATAACCTACCAAATATACCAAACATTATACAATGGAATAATAAACCCAAGAGATAGGATTAGATGATAAAAACTAAAGAAGATAACAAAGATTCTAAAAATGGTCAATGGATGAATATAACCAAGAGGGAAAGATTATAAAAATATATTGAAAAGTAAAGTCTAGGAAATTAAAGTAATGTTTAACCCTAATTTGGATATGAATCCTACTTAGATAGATAAGGTTAAGGATATATAAATGATAGGGCATAAGTGTGAATATCATATCTATAGTAGGCTAATTAATGTGCTAAACCTAGATGTACCATATGTTGAATTTATTAAGCTAAGATAAGCTATAAATAAAAATTAAAACTATGATAGCTATAGAAATGACATAAAAGTTGTGTTTAGTTGGTTCTAATGTTAATGTAGATCTAGATCTGGAACAAGATGAAATTAGTTGGGAATTAATTTTTGAAATAATTATCAAATTCTTGATCTATTGTCTCTGGTTCTTTAAAAAATCATGTCAACCTAGGATATTTAAATCAATCTTACTATCTAGGTTCAATGCCAATGTCTTATATGGAATATATATTCAAATAGGAAGTGACTAACTGGGTGCTTCTAGGTTTATAATTACCTTCACTTTGGTTCATTTAGATCTAGGTTATGGACTATCACTCCTAGTAAAATGGAAAAACCCCAGATTTCTATCTTTAATGTGACCTTAGGAAAAAATGGTTTAGTGTCCACATGGTGTTGATCTAACCCATAATAACCCCACTATCAAAGGGTGCTTCTTACATAGCCAATAATCTATAAGAGGGCTTAAGACTTATGTAGTTCTCTAATATGTGTTGGATTATGTGTGAATCATGAAATGTGTGTAAAGCAAGTACAACAGTGACCTAGCTCTTAACTTGGAAAATATGACCTTTTGACTACTCCTTTAGTACTTCAAATCTATATCTAGGTTTTTCTTTTGAATGATATTAGAATAAGAAATAGAAATAAATATTTTGGTAAGTTGAGTGCTTATTGAATGTTCTTTTGGTCTAATTTTTAGGTGAGGAATGAATGAGGGTTGATATTATATTTATACCAATCCTATCAAGAGATAAGTTACATTAAATCACTTAGTTTGAACATTTTAATATGTTTCATTTGAAAATTATATGAATTTAGAGAACTAGAGACTTATGTCAAAGCTGGACAATAATTTTGATGCTACTTTCAATCCTAGACATTAATGTCCAAGCAACAAGAGATCAAGCATAGGCTAAAAACTTATAGAGGTGTAAGATAAGTATATTTTAAGCATTTTTGGTGAGATAATATGTTTGTGTCATCAATATAACACTATTTGGACTAAGAGATATCCAAGGGGCATAATATAGAGTATATTCGAGGCTTATAGAAGTAAGGCATGTGTAACATGAAGAGGAATAACCAAGGTCTAATTATTCTAAGTGTACAAGATTTAGGTATACATAATCACAAAATATCATCTACATTTCCCCCCTTTAATATAGTAATGAAATTACTAGTTTAAAGTACATACCTATGTGTGTATGCACACCTTGTCTTTTCTTGAGTTAAATTTGGGTGATTTATAGAGTTAAATTTGAGTGTTTTTCTAGTGACTGACATGTAACTAAGAGCATGTTACATTTTATAACAAGTGAATATAATTTTAGTTAAAATTAATTGAAAGAGATTTAAAATTAAAGACTAAGTTTTAGGGGTATAATTATGTGTTGATGTAACTGCTTTACTTACTGTCGAATTTTTTTACAAAATATGTTTCATTCTAAGGCTCTAAAATAATGATTAGGATAAATATAGATAAATATTTAAATTACATATGAGAGAGAGAGATAGAGAGAGAGAGAGAGAGGCACACACCCCCAACATTGGATTAGAAGTGATTTACCACTTGATGATTAAGATTAGCTCAACCATGTAACGTAATGATACTTATAACCTAGTGAGTTTGGATGATCAAGTCCAAATTGAAAACATGGCAAGATTGAGTGATTTAATCACCTCAATCATACCAAAATTTGAAAAATATTGTAGGGATTGGCTTGATAAATCCTATAAAACTTTGTGGGGTATCAGTATATTCAATAGTTTTTTAATCTAAAATTTATTTGAATTTTGTAATATTAGGCACATGTTGCATAAAATATGTACCTTATATGCTTCTCATGCTAAAAATATGTCTAAAAATGGTACCATGTATATAATTCTACCACAAATATGAATCTAAATGATATAACTATGTGCTTTGACCAATTCAGACAATTATGTAAGTGTGGAGGACATGCTTCCAAATAATTCCCTCACTATATATGGAGGAATATGAAACTGATATAAATACCATTATTTAGGACATGTTTCCAAAACATGCCCCTAATACAAACTAGAGATTTTGAATACTAAATAGATGTGGATAAAATGCTTCCAAAACATGCCACACTAAATCTATCAACTGATATAAGTACCATATTGAATGAATGTGAAAAACATACTTCTAAATCATGCCCCTACTAAATTTGTGAACTGATATAAGTATCATATTGAATGAATGTGGAGAACATGCTTCCAAAGCATGCTCCTAGTGAATCTAAAAACTATGAATGTGTGGAATCCATGCTAATATGGCATACCCCCATTGAATTTATATATTTTTATAAGTACCTAATACTAAATTAATGTGGAAAACATATTCCCAAGGCATGCCCCCACTGAATATAAAAACTATGAATGTGTGGAAGCCATGTCCGTATGACATGCCCCCAGTGAATTTAAGAATTATGTAAAGTGTGGATAACATGCTTCCCAAGCATTCCAAAAATAATATAAACCCCTTGAGGTAAGGTAAAAGTAATACCTAGGAGTTACCTCACCTCAAAAGGGTAAGATATATGTAAAATCTATGAATACAACCATGTAATATATAAAAGGAAAATTTTCTAGGTAAATGTACCATTGAAGTGCATAAAACAAATGTAGTCACATGTACACCTAAGATGTATGATAAATATCATGAAAAAAAATATATATAATAACATTACATGCTTAAAAAGATAATAAAATACACACAAGAGCCCTCAAAATTAAGTCAAAAAGCAATGGTCCAAGGAGACCACAAATGAGGGGCATGTTCAAATGTCACAAAATCGAATGGACATGACTTAATTATATGTACAAAAATGAAGTAATGACATATTAAAATGTATATTTATGATAATAAATGACTTATTAAAATGTCTAAGAAGCTAAACATAGGTATAGGGGTCACATACAACATATCATATTCAAATTCTCGAGCAAGAAAGACATGATACTCAAAGAAGTGCATAAAGTAAAGCATAATAAACCAACATAAACATGCCATAGTATCTCATCAATCAAATGTGTTAGAATTTTTTTAAAGTATATATCATATCAAGTACCATGTGTAAGATATAACCATGGATAAGGCATGTGTAATTACATAAGTAAGCTCAAAAATGATAGTGTATAGTGATCATCAAATCATATAACCTATGTGTATCAAGATTGAAGATACAAATCCACCTAATGTCCATATGAAATTATTAGAAATAAAGTCTAACCCAAAAAATAGGATCATATCATGTAATTGTGTATGTTGTATGTTTATATTTAGGAGTAAATGATATGTTAGCCATCAACATGGAACTAACACATCGATGCTAATGAACCAATAGAAGATGTGGGTGTAGAAAATGTTTTTGGGATTTTTTAAATGTAATTTTTTGGTATTTTTAGAACTGTGAAGAATTTCACTAACATATTTACATAGGTTCATAATTTTCATTGGACATTTTAAAGTTTTTCCTCAAGTTTAGTAAGGTGGTATACACTTTTTCCCAATTTTTTTGTAACTGTGAATGGTACTAACAAGTTTGGTTTAAAATTTCATTTATATTTTTTATGAATTGGTCTGATTTTTATTTACTTTGAGTACCATGTCACCCACATCAAATTTTCATGGTCAAACATTTTTTATATGCCTTTTTTACATGATCCTAATAAACATGTAAGTGTTTAGTATCCTGTGTATGTTTTGCACTCAACTGATCTAATTAATGTAATATCCTTTCATGATATTCATTATATTTGATGATGTATTTTAGATAAAAATAAAAATAAGTTATCTCAAGTTCACTTGGTAATAAAAAATTTGTACCATATACCAAAGAGTAAGGTGTGGCCTGAGTAGGTGTGCGTACACTAGTTTAATATGCCCATAAAGCATAGACTAGATATTGGTGTCAATCAATGTTGTATCATTCAACTATTTTACAAGTATTTTTATATTTATTTCATTTACTTCTACGTACCCATTACCTTGTAGGTAATAATGTGTATAAAATTTATGTTTAATTTTGTATTTTTTGTAAACTAGTTAACTATTTTATTTTTAAAGTATGATCCATTATCAAAACTAATAGTTGAAATAATGCCAAAGTGGGAAATAATATTGGTCATTACAAACTTACATATGTCATCCCCTATGATAAACTCAAGGGGAATGGATTCCACCCATTTTGTGAAACATTTTGTAGATGTAATGATGAATTTATGTCCACTAACAGACATTGGATTGATTTTGATAATTAAATTAAAACCCCATAAGTAAAATGGCCATGGTGAAATGAATGATTTTAGCACATGTGATGGTCCATGATTAAAATTACTATATTTTTTGGAATTGTAAACATAATTTTTCATGTTTTATGATTTCTTGTTACATGGTAGGATAATAATAACCCTATGATAATAGTTTTTGTGACATGTCCCATCTAATGAAATGACCACCACATTTGATATCATGAATTTATAAAAGTGTCATGTAGGATTAATATGTATTTAAGCATTGAAGTAACTATCCATAAAAACTTTTTTGGAACAAATAATTCTTAATAATGACATAACTAAGTGTTTCACATTATTATTTATGTTTATCATTCCATGTGAAGTGGTTTGATATATAGGTTCAATAGAGGAAATTATAAACATCAGTGTACCAATCTATGTTTGATGTACTGTAAGTAATAGAAAGAACAATTAAAGTATCCATTTATTCTAAAGAAATAGAAATATCTCATAATTTTCATATGGTAGAGTCTATATGATCATCATTGATGTCAAAAGTCATCAAGAATGCCACACCAACCATGGCATCTACATGGTAGTTATATTTACGAGGAATACTATTAATATAAAATATATCAAATGTCTTTGTGAGTTTATCCACCATTTATTTGTATGGGAGAAGATGCTCTTCTATGGTTTTGAAATGATTTATAACCTAGTTAGAAATTGATTAAGAATCACCAAAAACTTGGATGTCCCATAAATGAGGCTTGTCCATTATGGATAATCCAGTTATCAAGGCTTCATATTTAGTTATATTTTTATCATAAAAAAAAGGATAATCTATATGAGAAAGGCATATATTCACCCTTGGGAATGTAAAATACAATGTAATCACCCCCTCCTATTTTACATATAGATCCATTGAAGTATATTTTCCATAGATTTGAAGATATATTATATGCCTCAAAATCATCATGAAAAGCTTATTTGAGAAAAAAGAGATCTAGTAAAGGAGTTGTAGCTAACTAGTTAGCTATAACTTGACATTTTATTGACTTTTGGGATACAAATTTAAGATCAAACTCTGTAAGTTGGATTACCCATTTGAAAATGATGTAAGTGAGGTGTGTTATTTCATAAGAAACTTGAATGGATATTCTTTAATTAAAAACATAAACTTTGTTATTGAGTAAAAAAAACCAAGGCTAAACATGATTTTTCCATTATCAAATATTTGCATTCATAATAAAAAAAATGATGATTGATGTAATATATTACATGTTCTTTGTGATCATCATCATATTGTGCTAATAGGGACTCAAATTCCTTATGTGTAGTTGAGATATAAAGAATTAAAGATCTAACCAAAATATGAGGAATGAGTACTGGTGGATTTTGTAAATATGTTTTTATCTGATCAAAGCTTTCTTAACACACATCATCCCATGTAAATTTTGTCTCCTTTTTTAGCAAACACACGAAAGGAATTGTTTTGTTAGCTAATTAAGTTATGAAATGTATAATAACTTGAATTCAGTCCTATAGGCATCATAATTGTTTGAGATTGGTTGGTGGTGGAATTTTGATAATGGATTTAACCTTTTTTTTATCAACCTTGATGCCTCACTGAGAGATAATGTATCCAAGGAGTTTTCCTAAATAAACCCTAACAACACACTTTTTTGGATTTAATCAAACTTAAAACTTATGCATGTGTTCAAATACTTATCATAAATTAGTAGCATGTTCCTAACAAATTTTAGATTTGGAAAGTCACCTTTAACATAGTCCTCAATAATTTGTGTATAAATTCATGGAATATATGATGCATGGCCATTAGATATGTGGATCCTAAATTATTTATCCCAAAGGCATGATTATATAAAAAATATACCCCAAGGAGTAGTAAATACCATCTTTTCTTGATTAGTGGGGTTAAATTTGATTTGGTTATGTCTTATTAATCTATTTATAAATGAAAATGTCTCATATATAAATGTAGAATTATTAATCATATTAATATTAGGTAATGGAAAATCATCTTTTGGATAAGCTTTATTTAAATCTTGGTAATCAATGTGACATTTCATGTGACCATCTATTTTTTAAAGGTACAATGTTGGACACCCATTTATAATATGCAATAGCTTATATAAATATGGAATGTAAAAGATTATGAATTTACTCTTTTACCAATAATATAACTTTGGGATACATTTTATGAATCTTTTATTTAATTGATTCTACATCTTGTACAATAATGTGTTATGCATTACCATTGATGGATTGATTACAATCATATTGGAATAAGATAAAGAAAATAGTTTAATAAATTCATGAAACACCGATCGATAGGTTTTTACTTCATCCTCCTACATCATTATAGCTATTAGAACTATTCAAGGGTCTTTATTTGATCCATAATTTTATTAGACTAATTATTCATTTAGAAATGTGGATATCTCTAAGAGAAATGGTGTTATACTAATAGTATGTGATGTATTATGTTGAACATTAGTATCATCACTTTCACCAAAGTTAGCATGAGTAGGAGTGGTATGAGTAAATCAGTTCTTATGATAGAAGGAAGGGATATCCTTGTATGCCCTTAAACACTCCAACAATGATTCATTATTGTAGAAATCATCTAGTGTTACAATGTTTGATAAATCATGCTCATCAATAAAATGAGGGTTGAACACTAGGAGATCAGTTGCATGAGTATTCAGACACTCTATTTCAGCCTTTTTAAAGCATGTTACATGGTTAGAGATGTGATTATGACTTGCATCTTTTAATAAAAAACCCAAACCTTGAAAAATTTGTATTGGTTGTAGGATAAATAGGCTAAGTGATGTCATACTCATGTTTACCTATCCCCTATCCTTTTTGTCCATATTTTTTAAAATAGTGATAACTGAAATTGGGGTTATAAGATTGTGGTACTATTATCCATTTTGTTTATCACTACATAATGTTTGAAGGGATTACTATCATAGGAAAAGTTTAAATGAACCCATTATTATTCAATTTTAATCATACATTTAAAGTGGATGGAACCACATACATATCATGTATTGAAGACCATTCCAAGAGGATGTTATAACTTAAACATAGAGTAGGTAGGGTATGGGGACCTACAATAATATTTAGTGTTATTTTCCCCAACACTTGTCATGAAATATTATCAAATCTATTGATGATCACATTAGATGGGGCCAAATTTGAAGGCATGACGCTAATTGAGGAGAGAAAAGATATGTTACAACATTGAATTTTGAACTACTCCACAAGAACTTGTTTTTCCATATTATTACACACACTTGGATGTAGAATGGAAAAAAAATTATAATATGTTTAGGTGGTAATTCATATTTTTCAAAGGATATATTATGTGTAGTCCATTTGATGGAATTTAAAATAGAAGCCACATATGGTAGTTCCACATTATAAGGCAACATAGTCATACACAATGCATCCAAAAGGACATCCTTGTAATGGGATGATCAATGTAACAAGTCCAAGAGGTAATTTTGAGAAGTAATATCCCTGGATGGGGTGGTAACATGGCATGACTTAGATTATTTATTAATACATTCACTTTGTCACTTTTTAGTAATGAGTAAAATATCATTAACAACATTAGAATAAGATGTAGTATGTCAAAATGCACATTTTGAACCCTATATGGATATGATGGTTTGAATAAAAAAACTAATGTAGTAAGCCATATAAATTAAAATTTATTTTACCATGAAATAATTTATAGATATTTCCATGGTAAATATGATTATAAGATTATAGTAATTAGGGATCAACAATAGGAAAAGAAATTAAAAAAAACCTAGATGGTCTAGCATTTGATATTATAAGATCAAGTTCACCAAATTTTTATTCCTAATTTAGATGTAGATCCTACTTGGATAGATAGGGTTAAGGATATATAAATGATAGGGCACAAGATTGAATATTAGATCTATAATAGGCTAATTAATGTGTTGAACTCATATGTACCATATGCTAAATTTATTAAATTGAGATAAGATATAAATGGTTCTATAAGATAGTTCTATATTAATCATAAGATTCTAGATCTACTGTCTTTGGATCTTTAGATAGTTGCATCAACCTATGATGGTTGCACAAATGTTAATGTTTGGGTTTGATGCTAGTGTCCTATAAATAATATCGAATCAAATAGGATGTGACTACCTAGATATTTATGGGTTTGTTTGTGCCTTCACTTTGGTGCATTTAGATCTGAGTCATGGACTATCACTCCTTGTGAAATGGAAAAACCTTAGCTTTCCATATTCAATGTGACCTTGGGGAAAAATGGGTTAGTTGGCACATGGTATCAATCTAATATATATTGTCCCACTATCAAAGGGCATTTCCTATATAGAAAATACTTTATAAGAGGGCGTCAAATTTATGTAGTTCTCCCCTATGTGTTATATTATATGTGTAAAAAAATTAAAATAGTAACCTAGATTGTCACCTAGAAAATATGAACTTGTGACTATTCATTTATTACTTTAGACCTATAGATTGGATGTTCCTTTGATGTTAAAATAGGGTAGAATATCAAAACTAGGTGGAAAAAAATATTTATAATATGTTTAGGTGGTAATTCCTCTTTTTCAAAGGATACATTATGTGTAGTCCATTTGATGGAATTTAAAATAAAAGCCACATATGGTAGTTATACATTATAAGGCAACATAGTCATTCACAATGCATCCAAAAGGACATCCTTGTAATGAGAATATCAATGTAACAAGTCCAAGAGGGAAGTTTCAGAAATAATATCCTTGGATGGGTGGTAGCATGGCATGAGCTAGATGATTTATTAATACATTCACTTTGTCACTTTGTAGTAATGAGTAAAATCTCATTAAAAATATTAGAATAAGAAGTAGTATGTCAGATTGTAAATTTTGAATTCCTTATGGATATGATGGTTTGAATCAAGAAACTAATGTAGTAAACCATATAAAATAAAAGTTATTTTAACATGAAATAATTTATAGATATGTCAATAGGCCAATTAATGTGCTAAACTAAGATGTACCATATTCTAAATTTATTAAATTGAGATAAGCTATAAATGGAAAGTATAACTATGATAGATATATAAATGAAAAAAATGATGTAATTATATAGTTTTAATGTCAATTCATATCTAGATATATAATAGGTTGAAAGTAAGTGAGAAGATAGTTTTATAACAATCATTAGATTCTAGATCTAGTGTCTTTGGCTCTTTAGATAGTTACATCAACCTAAGATGGTTGCACCGATGTTAATGTTTGGGTTTGATGCTAATGTCCTATAAATAATATCTAATCAAATAGGATGTGACTACCTAGATATTTTTGGGTTTGTTTATGCCTTCGCATTAGTACATTTAGATCTAGGTCATGGACTATCGCTCCTTATGAAATGGTAAAACCGTAGCTTTCCATATTCAATGTGACCTTGGGAAAAAATGGGTTAGTGGGCACATGGTATCAATTTGATATATAATGACCCACTATCAAAGGGCAATTCCTACATAGAAAATATTTTATAAGAGGGACTTAGACTTATGTAGTTCTCCCCTATGTGTTATATTATGTGTAAATCATGTAATATGTGTAAATAAGGTAAAATAGTAACCTAGATTGTCACCTAGAAAATATGAACTTGTGACTACTCCTTTATTACTTTAGACCTATAAATTGGATGTTCCTTTGATGTTAAAATAGGGTCGAATATCAAAGCTAGGTGGAAAAAAATATTTATAATATGTTTAGGTGGTAATTCCTCTTTTTCAAAGGATACATTATGTGTAGTCCATTTGATGGAATTTAAAATAAAAGCCACATATGGTAGTTCTACATTATAAGGCAACATAGTCATTCACAATGCATCTAAAAGGACATCCTTGTAATGGGATGATGAATATAACAAGTCCAAGAGGGAAGTTTGAGAAATAATATCCTTGGATGGGGTGGTAACATTGCATGAGCTAGATGATTTATTAATACATTCCCTTTGTCACTTTTAAGTAATGAGTAAAATCTCATTAAAAACATTAGAATAAGAAGTAGTATGTCAGAATGCAAATTTTAAATTCCTTATAGATATGATGATTTGAATCAAGAAACTAATGTAGTAAACCATATAAATTAAAAGTTATTTTACCATGAAATAATTTATAGATATCTCAATGTCAAACATGATTATAAGATTATCCTAATCAGGGATCAACAATAGGAAAAGAAACAAAAACACCTTAGGTGGTCTAGGGTTTGATATTCAAAGATCAGGTTCACCAAATGTTTAATCCTAATTTAGATGTGGATCCTACTTAGATATATAGGGTTAAGGATATATAAATGATAGGGCACAAGTTTGAATATCAGATCTATAATATGCTAATTAATGTGCTAAACTTAGATGTACCATATGCTAAATTTATTAAATTGAGATAAGCTATAAATGGAAAGTATAACTATGATAGATATATAAATGAAAAAAATGAGGTAACTACATAGTTTTAATGTCAATGCATATCTAGATATAGAACAAGTTGAAAGTAAGTGAGAAGATAGTTATATAACAATCATTAGATTCTAGATCTAGTGTCTTTAGCTCTTTAGATAGTTTCATTAGCCTAAGATGGTTGCACTGATGTTAATGTTTGGGTTTGATGTTAGTGTCTTATAAATAATATATAATCAAATAGGATGTGACTACCTTGATATTTTTTGGTTTGTCTATGCCTTAACTTTGGTGCATTTAGATCTAGGTCATGGACTATGAATCCTTGAGAAATTTTAAAACCTTAGCTTTCCATATTCAATGTGACCTTAGGGAAAAATGGGTTAGTGGGCACATGGTGTAAATTTGATATATAATGGCCCACTATCAAAGGGCAATTCCTACATAGAAAATATTTTATAAGAGGGCCTAAAAATTATGTAGTTCTCTCCTATGTGTTATATTATATGTGAATCATGTAATATGTGTAAAGAAAGTAAAATAGTAACCTAGATTGTCACCTAGCAAATATGAACTTGTGACTACTCCTTTACTACTTTAGACCTATAGATTGGATGTTCCTTTGATGTTAAAATAGGGTAGAATATGAAATATAGGTGGAAAAGAAATATTTATAATATGTTTAGGTGGTAATTCCTCTTTTTCAAATGATACATTATGTGTAGTCTATTTGATGGAATTTAAAATAAAAGCCACATATGGTAGTTCTACATTATAAGGAAGCATAGTCATTCACAATTCATCTAAAAGGACATCCTTGTAATGGGATGATCAATGTAACTAGTCCAAGAGGGAAGTTTGAGAAATAATATCCTTGGATGGGGTGGTAACATCACATGAGATAGATGATTTATTAATACATTCCCTTTGTGACTTTTATGTAATGAGTAAAATATCATTTAAAATATTAGAATAAGTAGTATGCTAGAATGCAAATTTTGAATTCCTTGTGGATATGATGGTTTGAATCAAGAAACTAATGTAGTAAACCATATAAATTAAAATTTTATTTTACCATGAAATAATTTATAGATATTTCCATGGAAAACATGATTATGAGATTATAGTAATTAGTGACTAAAATAGGAAAAGAAATTAAAAAACCCTAGGTGGTCTAGCATTTGATATTCAAAGATTAGGTTCACCAAATGTTTAATCCTAATTTATATGTGGATCCTACTTAGATATATAGGGTTAAGGATATATAAATGATAGGGCAGAAAATTAAATATTAGATTTATAATAGGCCAATTAATGTGCTAAACTCAAATGTACCATATGCTAAATTTATTAAATTAAGATAAGCTATAAATGGAATGTACAACTATGATAGATATATAAATTTAAAAAATGATGTAAATACATATTTTTAATGTTAATACATATCTAGATATATAATATGTTGAAAGTAAGTGAGAAGATAGTTCTATAATAATCATCAGATTCTAGATCTAGTATCTCTAGCTCTTTAGATAGTTGCATCAACCTAAGATGGTTGCATTGATGTTAATGTTTGGGTTTGATGCTAGTGTCCTATAAATAATATCTAATCAAATAGGATGTGACTACCTCGATATTTTTGGGTTTGTTTGTGCCTTCACTTTGGTGCATTTAGATCTAGGTCATGGACCAGCACTCCTTGTGAAATGGCCAAACCCTAGCTTTCCATATTCAATGTGACCTTGGGGAAAAATGGTTTAGTGGGCACATGGTATCAATTTGATGTATAATGACCCACTATTAAAGGGAATTTCATATGTATAAAATAATTTATAATAAGGCCTCAGACTTATGTAGTTCTCTCCTATGTGTTATATTATGTGTGAATCATGTAATATGTGTAAATAAAGTAAAATAGTAACCTAGATTGTCACCTAGAGAATATGAACTTGTGACTACTCCTTTAGTACTTTAGACCTATATATTGGATGTTCTTTTGATGTTAAAATATGGTATAATATAAAATCTAGGTGGAAAAAAAATATTTATAATATGTTTAGGTGGTAATTCCTCTTTTTCAAAGCATATATTATGCATAGCCCATTTGATGGAATTTAAAATAGAAGCCACATATGGTAGTTCCACATTATAAGGAAATGTAGTCATACACAATGCATCCAAAATGACCTCTTTGTAATGGGATGATCAATGTAACAATTTTAAGAGGGAAGTTTGAGAAATAATATACTTGGATGGGGTGGTAACATCGCATGAGCTAGATTATTTATTAATACATTCCCTTTGTCACTTTGTAGTAATGAGTAAAATCTCATTAAAAACAATAGAATAAGTAGTATGTCAGAATGCAAATTTTGAATTCCTTATGGATATGATAGTTTGAATCAAGAAAATAATGTAGTAAACCATATAAATTAAAATTTATTTTACCATGAAATAATTAATATATATGTCCATGGAAAACATGAAATTATAAGATTATAGTAATTAGGGATCAACAATAGGAAAAGAAATTAAAAAATGCTAGGTGGTCTAGGGTTTGATATTCAAAGATTAGGTTTACCAAATGTTTAATCCTAATTTAGATGTGTATGCTAATTAGATAGATAGGGTTAAGGATATAGAAATTATGGGGTACAAGATTGAATATCAGATCTATAATAGGCTAATTAATGTGCTAAACTTAGATGTACCATTTGCTAAATTTATTAAATTGAGATAAGCTATAAATGGAAATTGTAACTATGATAGATATATAAATGAAAAAATGAAGTAATTACATAGTTCTAATGTCAATGCATATATAGATATAGAATAGGTTTAAATTAAGTGAGAAGATAGTTCTATAACAATCATTAGATTTTAGATCTAGTGTCTTTGGCTCTTTAGATAGTTGCATCATCTTAAGATGGTTGGACTAATGTTGACGTTTGGGTTTGATGCTAGTGTTCTATAAATAATATCTAATAAAATTATATGTGACTACCTAGATATTTTTGTGTTTGTTTTTGCCTTCGCTTTGGTGTATTTAGATCTAGGTCATGGACTATCACTCCTTGTGAAATGGTAAAACCCTAGCTTTCCATATTCAATGTGACCTTGGGGAAAAATGGGTTAGTGGGCACATGGTATCAATTTTATGTATAATTACCCACTATCAAAGGGAATTTCCTACATATAAAATAATTTATAAGAGGGCCTCAAACTTATGCATTTCTCCCCTATGTGTTATACTATGTGTGAATCATGTAATATGTGTAAAGAAGGTAAAATAGTAACCTAGATTGTCACCTACCAAATATGATCTTGTGACTACTCCTTTAGTACTTTAGACTTATAGATTGGATGTTCTTTTTATGTTAAAATATGGTAGAATATGAAATCTTTTGGTAACTTGAGTGCTTCTTGAATTGTCTTTTGTTTTGATTGTTAGGTGAGGAATAAATGAGGGTCGAGAGATAAATTGTATTAAAGAACTTAGGCCAACCATTTTAATTTGTTTTGTTTTCAAATTGGATTACTAGGGCACTAGAAACTTATGTTGGGTAGGATAGTAACATCGATGCTACTATCTATCCTAAACATTAGTGTCTATGGAGTAGAAGAGTAATCACATGTTCAAAACATAAAAGGTGTAAGAAAAGTAAATTTTAAGCATTTTAGGAAAGATATATGTCTATGTAATCAATATAAATCTATTTAGACTAAGAGATGGGCTAAGGGGCATAAGATAAAGTAGATACAAGGCTTATGGAAGCAAGGCATGTGTATAACTAAGAAGAACAACTAAGGTTTGAGTTTTCCAAGTGTACAAGATTGAGGTGATACATAATCACTAAATATAATCTACAAATACATGATATAGGAAATTTAAATATCAATAAATAATCCAATTACAAAATATAATGAAATAATTCCAAAGACAAGATAAAATATGAAGTATATAATATGTATGTGATTACTGATAAATATATCAAAATATCATTACTTGTATCATCTATATCATAATAAATATCACACTAAAATCTATATCACTAATTAACCATGATCTCTTCTACTATCTCTAAAATATGTCCAAGAATAACCTTTTGAATTGTCTCAATAGAAAAAGTAGGAGTCTTGGAAATAGGAGGTTGTTGATCCTCTAGCTGTGAATTAGGTAAAACAAAAATAAAACATTCCATCTTAAGAGGATGTTATTGCAATATGGGAGATTTTTCCTTGATCCTATCAATATGATGTGATGTTCAAAAATTAGATTTATACCAATTCTTATGGAAATTATGAATATGCTAATGATAGGATCTACACTTGTATGTGAAGTGGGAGGAGCAATTATGATAAATATGATAATGTCCCCATTTATTTTGGATCTATGTAGGTTTATTTTTAGATGTGGCACATATAGATAAGAATAATAAGGTAATGTGTCATGATGAATCATATATAATTATTTTCAAAAGGATCTAAAAATCCATCTTAGAATGCATAGTGGTACCATTAAAAGTCCTAAAAATGTCTAGGTGGGTAGAATGAACATGGTGGTTAACTATCCATAGGAAGATCTTGTTATTAGGACTTAATTTCTATAAGTGTATCTTATATGATCTATAAACTAAACCATATGCACATGGGGATTTTAAATTGTACAAAATTATATTTGATGATGACATTCTAACTCCTCTATAAAAATCATCAATATTAATGGGTGTGGTGTCAAAACTAAATTTTGGGGAGGGATAATATTATACATATTGTATTTCTTAACAAAAGGATCTAAATTTTTGTTATTTTATTAAACATGCCACTAGTAATATCTAAAGTAAATGAATCATCATGCATGTTTGAACAATAAAAACATGTTAATGTTGGAGTTGAAGGGTTCTTTGTTATGAGACTATTGGAGTGAGTATTTATGAAATAATATTTATACATGTAGTTTTTGGTTATACCCAAAATAAAAAGGGATCATATAATGTATCTAAATCATCATAACCGTGAGTGGTGAGATCAATTTCTAAGGATGAAACCATAATTTCACTAAGAGTATTAACATGAGATTTATTTTGAATAATAACTAACATGGGTATCTTGTTAGTTTCTATTTTTAAATAATGAGGTTGCAAGGTAGGAGGAAATAAATATATGATGCAAGGAAGAAGGTTCAAATTTATGAATTTAAGGTTTATCTTGTAAGGTTAATCATCATAAGAGTAAATAAGTTTGGTTGGGATATTACCCATAAGATTGAGGTGACCACTATAACTTATAGATAAATTTATGGGATAGTTAAAATGTTGATACTAAAAAAAAGGGAATTCTTGATAGAGTTTCAAGTGTAGGGATTTTAAATACATGACATTATTGAAATTGATCATAATTCCAAGGGTCAGTATCACCTTAAATTTGTAGATAGATCCAAAGTATGGGAATATAATTCAATGCCATGTAGAAGAAGCTATGGTCCTCATTTTATGAATATAAATATGGCCAATAAAGACATATAGGATAAGGGAAATTATATACTAATAAATTTCACCCTAATAATTATATAAGTTACCATGATAGGAATACAAATGTAACCCATGGGTTGTATTTGTCTTCAATCATATCCTTAGCACATGCTACAAGTAATATTAATATTATTTGTAGAATAATAAATGGATTTAATGATTTATCAAGAGGTGATGTAAGTATCTAAGCCTTTATCAACAATGATTTTATTGAATTAGACATCATCAATTTGAAATTTAACTTTATTGGGGATCACAATTGGATTGAAATTTTCAAAGATAATTTTTAGTCCATTGTCTTATCAACTTGGATAGATAATTATTCATATTATTTCATTTTGGTTCCTTAAAACCATGAGAATTAGGTTCTTTCCCCATACGTGGTTCTTAATGAATGTTTATGTAAAAAATGTTTTTCATTAAGTGATTTTGATTATTAAGAGAGGTATGTATAATATAATTAAAATAAATCTAACTAAGAATATTAGAGATTTATTCAATGGGATACCATTCTTTGAGGTTAATTTGAGCTAAAGATGAATGTAATTGATAAATAGATGTATGAATAAAATAATGTTTTATAATAGAAATTTATAGACCAAAATTATGTTTAATTTTAACTTGTTTCAATACTATTAGCCATGATGATAGAGTTGGTTCAATTACAAATGAATATATAATCCTTTTCAATACATTATGGATTTTACAATATTATATCAGAAATGTCAATATACTTGATATGCTAGATGGATATATTATAAAATGTGACACT
>JARHVA010003495.1:1812500-1855000 GCA_037957365.1 Torreya grandis | reverse complement strand
CTTGGATTATTTATTATATTCCCCATTTTTTCTACAAGCTTTGGTGAACACTAGATTAACTTACATATTCATTTACTAGATTAGCTTACATGTTTATTAAACAAATTATCTTGCTTAATTTTAGTATAATTATAAGACCTATATAGGGTTATCACATAATGGAATTTGAATAGATGCCTTAAAAACCTATCCTTTGCCATTGTGTGATAAGAGATACATTAGTTTAGGCTTAATATATCCATTATTGGTCATGACCTTGATATAACAAAGTATTTCTAAGAAGATTGTTAGTTGATTACCTTCTTTGAGCTTGGATATTACTGAGTGGGATAATTTGTAGATATGTCTTTTTTAACGTTTATACACGTTGGTGAACCTGATTCCAACTTAAACCTTGCATATTTTTAATTTTTATATATAGTTAATTAGATCATCCTTGTCGACCCAGTTTAACATTTTGTTTACAGGTTTTCAAAATTCATCAAACCTATCAACCTATTTAATCTCTATATGTGTAGATTTTTCTAATTATTTTAACCTATAAAGATAGTTCTATCTTCCATACATAGAATTTATAATCTCAGATAACTAGATTCAATTGATCAGTCCAACTTATTTTTCTACCTTTTACATTTAACTGAATCGACCTTCTCAATTCTTCCTCTTTCTATATTTTATTTTTATAACTATCAATATAATTGAATTAGTTTTTATTTTATATTATTTTATAATTTTAATTATACTTGGTAAACTGACTTGACTATTTAATAATTCTATTTTCTACCTTTGTAGGTTCAAACATTACCCTGGATGATCCAGTTAAAAATAACAAATTAGCATATTCACTAAAACTACTACATCAACCTATTTGACTCTATCATATATTTCAAGTTCACTCTAACCAAATTAGTAATTTCACCTTATATATTTCAAATAAATATTATTTTCCCACATTTTTAGTCATAATTTGAATTTAATACTATTTTTACCAATTTTTTTATTTTTAAAAAATTGTAATTATATAGTCACTTAGGTCGATCAACTCGACCTAGTTTTATTTCTATTTTCTAACAAGAATACTAAGTCAACCTATTTCATTATGTTTAATCTATCCTATTTTTCCAAAAAGCTAGTTCAATCAACTTGACTTGATTATGTCATATTTGTCTAACTTGATCGACCTATTTGATCTTATTCTATTTGATTTATTTTCTGATTCAAATAGAAACTAACTTACATTGGATAGTATTTAAGATCAATTTAATTTTTAGTTGGATACTTATTTATTTAATTTTTATCAAAATTTACCTAGCTTTTAAAATATTGATTTTCACCTTTATTTCTCACTTTGTTTGGCTTTCCCTTGAAATTATGCCTGATAGTTTTTAAACTACTTGGATATTATCATGAAGGGTTACATGATACTATATTTACAATACTCATCTATGATTTACAGATATCATGTTGTGAGAGGCTTGATCAAATACTCATAATCTATAGTATAAATCTAAACATAGTCTTTAGTTTCCACGTACCTCATGGTATTTGGGGAACACCTAAGACTTCCCTTCTTATTTAACCTTTATAATCCAACTATATATTTGATTATGTGGTGCATTAGTTAGTGGTTAACACTAAGAAGGTACTTCCATATTAACCTTGAAATTACATTTAGTGGGATATGAGAATGGTACTTCCTTTATAATCAGTGCTCTAAAACATTGGACTAATACTATCTAATAAACAAGCATCTTTAGAAGCATACACTTTCAATCAAAAACTTTTCTAAAATTTATTTATCTTTTCAAAATAAGTAACTATATTATAAAATTACATTTTTCTACTCACTATTTTATGTTGTATTACAAACTTGTATTATCCAATGTTGATACAAATTTTGTGTTGTGTGTTGTGGCTAGATTGACTAGTTTGACCTAGCTTCCTATGTGCTTAAATTTATTTTATATATTTAGGACTTAATCTTCTATATTCAGACCATCATTTTTTTAAGAATTTAAAACTTCATCAACTATATTGACTTAGTCTATCATAGATTGTTCTATTTTCCTAATTTTCTTACACAGTCAACTTGGTTGACTTAGTCTAGGCACATAATATTCTATTTTCTTGTTTATCCAACATAGTCAACTAGCTCAACTTTGTTTACATCCACTATTATATTTTATTATTTATCTAGACTTATTCAACTAGATTAACTTTATTTGATTATATATTCTTCTATTTTCTTATTGATCCTACTAGGTTGACTAATTTAACCTAGTCTGGTCCCATTTATCTAACTAGATTGACCAGCTTGATATTGTTTATTTTCAGCCTCTAAAGCTATTTTTTTATCTAGTAAGTGTTTAAATTAACTTTTTTCATCATGAAAAATTTGGTTTATGATGTTACATAGAAAAATAAAACTAAAATGAAAATTTTCCCTAATCTTAATAAACTTCATAAGACACATTTTGTGATAACTAATTTAGTAATTAAAAATATCCATGTTACTACTAGAACTACAACTTATGATGCATATTATTTATATGATCCCCTTTAAGCTAGAATTTTTTAATATAAAAATGTAGATATACTTACATATCATACTTATATATAACATTTTTAAAGTTGTTTTCATATAGTTCCTTTTATTTCTATAGGTATTGATATTAGTTATTTAATAATAATCATAGGTTTGAGATGGAAAATGAACACTATTCATCTAATTTCTATTGAGACTTTTCATATTATGTTTGTGGGTGATTTTATGAAAAGATCATACATGTTCATTATATACCAAGACCCTTCCAGCTTGCTTCCTCTAGAGATGTTAGTTACACTATATTGACCCATTATGAGTTCATCTCATGATGCATCCCAAGCTAGAAATTATACTATTTTGAGTCTTAATACTAATGGTGATGCCATACTACCTTTTCCTAATCTTGATATTCTACCAGGATGATGGGTCGATGAGCCTTATTATGAGATACATAGAGTTATTGGTTATTAGGCTAAGGATTATCATGTACATCAACAACAAGCCTTAGGTTATACTTATAATATAAATAGATGAACTTAACTATCTACTTCAAGACATACTTGTTTATTTCATTGTACATGTAATCATTCTTCTAATAACTATCAGTGACTTTAATAGTAAATTGATACATTAAGTTTAGAAAAGGCATAGTCTACAAATAGGAGCCTCAAACATCATAACATACTTCTAGAATACATACCTAAATATGGGGAATTTAATTTTCCTTAGAATAAATGTACCACACAACATATAAATAGATGTTGAGTGCTTTAACATCACTTTCATGACTTTCCATGACCTATTCCTTCACTGAATCAACTTCTTTCTTTAGGACATTTATGGACAAAGGTTCCACCTTCTCCATAGCCAACATCTCTTCACAGATTTGAAGATATTTAGACATGATTTACTCACATTGACTATCCCATACATGATATGCCTCATGAGAATAATTCTTATTCTATAATACCTACCTTACTTGTAGAGATGATACATCAAGAAATCTTTCATGAGATTTTATGAATATTGATGAAACTTTGATTAACATTAGAATTCAACTACGTAAAGATATATTGGATGTTATGGATGATACTTTCCATGAGATTTATCATTATTTGTAAACAAATAATGGTGTTTCATCATATTATTTATCAGATTACTATGTGATTTGGGATTTGATTTATGAGCACATATGGATATTATGTGTTACCTATCATTTAATTTTATGCTTCATGGATTAATTTAATATCTTATGGATTACATTGTTTTTCACGGTTTAATTACATGTCTTATGGATTCATTTCTCTTCCATGAATTTAATCTCATGTTTCATGGATTTATTTTATTCTCATTTCTTTTCTCTTTTTTTTATGTGGAACTATCTTTTATGCTTGTTATGTCATTTTATTTAAATCAAGATAGTTATTATTATGGTTAAATTTCTATAAAAATAAACCCCTTTAATATTATATCTTTTTCATATGATCAGTTATCAATAATATTATTCATTAAGTCACTACATACAGATATCTCTTAGATCTCCATTTTCCCCTTATCTCCCTTTCATACTAAGCACATATATGGATAGCCTTGAGATCACATACTAGTTTATAGGTAAGTATAATTATATATTAACATGTCAAATTATTTCACTACTTTGTGTCCTATAACCAAAGCCTTTTGTTAATTCTATAACTCATGTTTGGTTATCAAAATCTGTATGGAGGAGGAATAAAAAATCCATAAAAAGTTAAAATCCAAATAATTTTAAAATAAAAGGTAGTGATAAAATGCACAAATAAACATTCAAAATTCAAAATCACACCAAAATATTTCATTCATATCTTAACACATCTCTTACTACACATCGAATCTCAAACTCTATAGTTGGCCTCATGATAGAGCTGATGTCCATTGGGGTGTGGTAGGCTAGTAGATTAGGATAGGAGATTTCAAAATTCTCTCTAGTGATACCTACTTTCTCATGCAAGTACCTAATATTCATAGTATAATAAATGCCTTGTAAGGGGTTATGAGGAATGGGGAACATTTTGTGGAAAGGTAGGTCCATTTTAATTTTCCTGTATATATAACCTTCAGGAGATGATATTAGTAATACACATTTTTTCCCACTAAGTTTTGTGCTTACTATGAGAAAATATATTGTGAACTTGGTATCCAATAAATTATTAGTCTACCTATTTATTTAGTATGTATCATGCCTACTCATATTTATTTTAAACACCTATGTCATGTTTTTTACATTCCCTACTTCCTTAAAACATTCCCAATAATCCTCCTTCATGAATATTTTTTTTTAATTGATCATACCCCTTACATTTTATTTTGTGAGTTGTAATATAAAACCTTGGATAAGACCAACCTTTCCTCATAAACACATCCTTATTATTTAAAAATATTTACCATTATTTGAGTCTAACTCATTATTTTACCATTTATGAGTTTCTATGTAGGACCTTGGATAGGACTAGGCTTTCTTCATAAAGTATCCATAAAAATTCATACTATGATTAATCATAAAAATAACTACAAATATTGACATTTACATTTCTATCTTGACATTTTATTTTGCACACTTCCCAACTTGATTTAATATGTTTTATGTTTACATTTAATCATTTCAATTTACCTATGTTTTAAATTATTTTTAAATTTTAATTTATTATGTTTTACATTTTACAATTTCCATTTAACTTATATACTTTCCAAACTTGATTTATTATGTTTTATAAATTTATTTATTTTATGTTCTATTGTCACTTGGATTTTCACCCTTTGAGGATATGTCTAAGATATCCTCATCCAAGTGACACAATGGAAATACCTTTAGGCTTGTGGGTAGCCTAAGAATGAGGTGAATATTGAGATAGGTCTAGGTCCCTAGATGTACCACTTTAGATCTCAACTATACCTAAACTTTGGGGGGCGGGGCGGAGAGATAAATAAAAGAAAACTATTCTAATCAAGGTTATATACTAAATAATATGATGAATTCCAACCAACATCATGTTACACATTAGAACAAAGGACTAACCAAACATACATTCCTTCAATATGCATCTTCTTACATCAATGTTACATTATGAGTGTATGGATGAATGTGAAAAATCTAGGAGAATTACATAAGAGGATTTGAATGTAAATAATGAATAGAATAACTCATTCAATCCTTTAAATTTCCTAGAACACTTCACATTCCCTACAATAAGAAGCTTTCCAACTGTAAATAGTATGAAATAATGAGACACCATACTAAGGAATCCATAGTCTTCACTAAGCAAGATCTAACATTCAAGTAGAACACACTATGAATAATCATGAAGAGGTAAAAAATTAGTAGTATTATTGATCAAATGCTATTAAAATGAGCATGGATTCACCATACTGAGGTGGAGCATAGGTTACAATCATCAAAATGGCTAGTTCTTAGAGAGAGAGAGAGAGAGAGAGAGAGAGAGAGAGAGAGAGAGAGAGAGAGAGAGAGAGAGAGAGAGAGAGAGAGAGAGAGAGAGAGAGAGAGAGAGAGAGAGAAGTCCAAGAGTCACAAAAAAATTGAAAAGATGAAATAATAAATTAATTGTGTATGATAAGAGGATATGGGATGAACCATGTAAGGTCATGAAGCACAAGTGTTTATCTAAGTCATAAAACTCATGAAAAGTGGCATGAAACTCCTCATTTTGGCTAAAAAAACTACCTTCATGATTTGGACCTATTTGAACATCCAAAAACTATTTAGGGATAGGTATGATTATTTTAATGAGATTTAATTATCAAAAATATTCTTATCCATGCATTGATTTTAGGCCTGGTCATCTAGAATCACCTGGAAAGGAAATATCACTACCTACACTCTAAGAAACTCCTCTTTCATGCACCTTACACACTTGGCCTCAAATTCGGATTAATTATCCCATGAAAATATATTTTATGGAGTGTATACAAATTTTAAATACCATTCATGACCTTATAACCATCAGACACATCCTAAAATCACCCCAATTGAAGTTTTCCACCCTCCTCACTAGCTTGTCCACTATGCCAATTTTGACTGGCTAAGATGAAACACCTAGTTGAGGAACTTATAAGATTTAAAAATTAATTAAATTTACATTTGGAGTTATATTAAGTTCTAATATCCACTCCCATGTTATTTTTATCTCTTAAAACATCCTACAACCTGTATAATGCATAAAGTTGTCAAGAAAATCCTATTTTCCACTCCATCCATATAGTTATGTACAACTCAAAAGTATGGTGAGGATCCAAAGAGATTAATTTACAAATTAAAATAACTGTCATGGTAAAAATATTCCATTATATCAGCTTTCCAACTCCATTTCTCCAAGTTGGTCACTAGTAAGGGTTTGTAAGGGTTTTAGCCTATTTTGACCTCTTATACATTATTCATAAAAACATGGCATTGAAATTGAAAAATAATTTCACAATAATGATATTTATCACCCATTAACAAATATAAGCTCCTTTTTCATCCATTCATATTCTCATGAAATATGTGAGTGTTCAAAACTAGCATAGCAAGCTCTTTTCCCCATTCTAATAGGTTTGAGTTAGTTTCTGAGTCAAAAGTAACCTTTTCATAGTTTCCTCTAAATATTAATATATTTAACACATATTTTGTAACCTAAAAAACAATTCTAATGTTTTTTAATTCATATCTCATGTGAAAAGTGAAATTAACTCCCCATTTGACTTCTAGGCCTAAATTTTGCCTAGTAGGCCTACCTGCACTCTTGTGGTTTAAACCATCCAAATAAGTTTATTTTAATTTAGAAATATTTTCACCTATATTATTGAAATAATGGATCATCATCCAATTATTTTTAAATCTCACTTAGATATAAAATTTTAAGGTGATATCTTGTTTGGATTTTAGGCCAAAACCCAACCCTTAGGCCTGACTACAACCTTGGAGGTTAAGAGCATCCCATTTAGTATATATCTTACAATATTGGTATATCATGATTATATGGATGTATTAAAACTATAAATACCTATATCCAAGGTCCAAAAAACTTCAAGTTCACCTTATCACCTCCCTTCTTCAAACCTACCAGCTTATGCATAAGGGGAAGTACCCTCTATTTGAGACAAAATAGAGGGTACTTACCCTATTATCTTAGACTAAATAGATATTGGAGGGAATTATAAAAGTTTTGAGGACATATAACACAAAAAATAATCATGTTATCATGTTATTTGACTCCCAAAACTCATCAAAACCGAAAATAGACTCCTTAAAAGTATTGTGTGCAGGGTTTATTGTTGTGGGCTATACGTTTGCATTGTTGGACCCCTCTCTCTTCTATGTACCAATTATTATGGTTTCATGAGGTTATTTTAAATTTAATAAATGTTTTATAACATTAATTCACCCCTAAAAATTCTCACATATCTCTATATGCTTTTGCTTGGCCCATGCTGTATGCATAATTCTGACTGTGTTGACCTATTTAGAGCTCTTAGGTTTGGACCTATAGGTGTAATTACATGGTTCAACTTTTGAAACAATGTTTAAAACCTATATATAGTTACCTAGTTTTATTTCAAACTTTATGGATCCATTTTAACCCTTTTATAAGTCTAAACTATCCCCTAGGCATATTGTCTCAATTGACTATCTACCTACAATCACCTACAACTAACTGTAGGCAGAGTCTTATAAAGTGTTTATGATTTTGGAAGGTCATTATGTTTTTTTATTGAGATAATTTAAACATTTTATAAAGTTTCAAATCACTATTTAAAACTATGATGATAACTTAACACTCGTGTATGCAAGAAAAGAGACCCTTCTCAAACTTGAACTCCATATTGGTTGTAGGTGCTTGTTTTCACGGCCTATGTACGAACTAAAGGTGTGTAGGGGAAGTAAACACACTATAACATATAATAATAATTATTTTTTAGGTCATTAATGTTAATTTCACCATTTTAAATCATTCCATATGTTGATAAGGTCAATTTTGTAATTTGGGTGACAAAGGTCTCCTTCGGACTTAGAGCTATAGGTTTCACTACCTGTTCTTAGTGCATAAATTGACAAGTTTGAGCCTCTCAACAACTAATCTGCTTTGATTAATTTCACTCTATATTTTTCTAAGTCATTTTAATATGTAGGGGATATAAAATTAGTATAACTAGGTGCTCTCAATCTCATTATAACCTTGTTGTAATGTTTCCACAAAACTGCTAGGTTATCTATTTTGCCAAGTTAGGGATAAAGGGCCTGAAATAGTCATTGATTCCTTAGAGGTAGTTTCCAACCTAAATTTTACAACTTAATATTATACATGGGTCTGACATAACATAATAAAAACACTAGGATTTAAGGGAATAATTAAACTTGTTTCAATCTCCATTGACACCTCAACCCCATGAGAACACCACCTATAGGCGGCCATTTTCCTTTACAGGCAACAAGTGTGATATGGATAGTGATCGTTTTCTTGACCTCAAATTTAGTTTTAGTTATATCTCAAGGGTTATAAATAGTTTCCTTGCATTATCATGGACCTTGCTCATTTCTAAAACTTGCTTCCAACATAAATTTCCTTTTCAAACACTTGTAAGTGCACATTCTGAATATGTAGGTAGTGAAGAGGAGTATGGGTAGTGTGTATAGTTTATACCTCATAAAAATAATTGAAATATTATCCAATTATATAAATGAGTGATTATAATTATGATTTTATTGGAACCAAATTCCAAACATCCATTGCCATGTGATTTTCCTCCTTCATGGCACTGTACATGTTCAATAATGGTTGCATGAATGGTAAGTTGCATATGACTACACATTCATGGATAATTTGCCTTAGAAAATTAAATTTAAATAGGAGGGTAAAAATAATAAATTTAATACATGGTGATGCACTTATCTACACTTTTGGAATCTTTTCTAAAGCATGAAGAACTCTATAAATAGTGAAAACTTGCCTGTCATCTCAATTGAGACTAATCTACCAACATGAGATTATTTTCTCACTAAAACACAATGAAAATTGAAAAAAAATTATGGATTTAATATAAATATATATCTAAAATTCTTTGGGGTCAACATCACCAATTGGTTCATATGGAATTGCCCAAAATGGAGCAAAACATATACGGTGCATGAAACAATAAGCAAAAAAACACAGTCAAATTCATGAGGATGGTTCATAAAGAACAAGACACAATTAATAAAAATATTATAATTAAAATTAATTTATCTAATTTTAATTTTACCTCCCCAAGGTGTTTGATCTAAAACCTCCCCTACTATCTGTACTAAGTACAAACTTGAAGATTAGTTTTATGTGCCTAGAAGGGTGAAAAAGAAGAAGAATGGTTTTGGGCCATAGATGTAATTTATATATAATTTAAAATGTTTATCTGAGCTTGAGGAATCTTAAGGGACATTATATTATCTTATCCCACATGGCACACTTCCCCATGGGTTGTAGAAGTGATAAACTCACCTTTTTCCCAATAAAACTACTCTTTCTTCTAAAGAACTTGCCACTTTAAGTTAAAAATAGTTGATTAAGAGATGTGAGGACACATTTAATGTGAAATAACTTTTTATAACCTTCATTATTTCTAATTAATCTTTACAACTCATTAAATGCCTCTTTTTAAACCTCAAAATGACTCAAAATGATTAAAAAGACTAAAATCCTAAGGTCCAAGCTAGTATAAAATTAAATGACATTAATAAACCTATAAAATAACTTTTTACATATGTATTTGACCCTTAAAACACCTAAAATTGATGTTTTTACCTATAGCGGTCCTAATTCGACCTATAGGGTCAAATTTGGTCAACATGTTCTACATGCTTTCTAAAATGATTTAGTGTGTTTTTACATGAGATTTAGTATATTTTATATTACACTTTTTATACAATCATTTTTAACCATGAATTTGTTAAAAATTACTATAAAATAATAAAAAATACATCTTATATATTCTCATATCATATAACAAATACTAAACACGTGATAGTAAGAGAATACATACATCCATAACATCCCAAACATCCATAAGTCATATTAATAAAAAAATACCTATATATATCAAAAGATCAAATGTTTTATACAATATAACAAGATTAAATGATTATAATACAAAAAATAACACTATAGTTGTGGTCCACCTTGTCTATTTGGTGGATAGGCTGCACTACCCATCGAAGCTTAGGACTATCCCCTCTGAATGATCTATTATAATGACTATGTATGGGAATGAAGGCCCTATAGATTTCATTATAGATTGACCACCTAGGCCTCCACACACCCTAACTCTCTAGTTATCACCATATGGGTATCTCACTCCTCAACCACTATTTTCTATGCTTAAATCTCCCCCATCACCCACTCCAAGAGGTAGCTATGCAACATCTCATAGTCCTTATAGCTTTCAAGATACCTCATCGACCAACTAAAAATAACTAGTGTATGCTAACATATATGTTATACCATGATCAACCACAGTATTAGTATCATGATGAAATAATACATCATCCAAAATATCATGATGAAAACCCCACTACAACACCCCATCTAAACTCTCTCTCTCTCTCTCTCTCTCTCTCTATATATATATATATATATATGTATGTATGTATGTTTTATATGTGTGTGTGTGTGTGTGTATGTATGTATGTATGTATATACATATATATATACACACACATATATATATATACATATACACACACACACAGACACACACACACACACACACACACACACACACACATATATATATATACATATACATATATATATACATATATATATATATATATATATATATATATATGATTCCACACACACACACACACATATAAAACATATAGTAAAATTAATACATATATAACAACATCAAACTTAGAATATAAACTATATAACATAATACAAAACACCTACCAACAACAGTCTCACCATTAGTGCATTTATGAAGTTCCTCCATTAGAGTATGTTTCCAAGCTACTACAAAACCAGGTTGGAGAATACAAGCACATCATGGTCCTCTATGAATCTATCTCTTTGTATACCAACTCTAATCAAACCATGTAATAGGATCTCCCTAATTATTTTCCTCTTTCTATGGATCTACATCATCCCATACATTTACCTTCTTATATGCCCATTGATGTCTTCATCATTATGGCATTGATGATGGTAACTATAAAAATTATTATGGCATACCAATCACCACCTCAACATCCTCTATCATAACTACTACATCATCCTTAGTGACATTAACCTCTATCACTTTTTGTCATCATTATCCCATATAAGGTATAATTTGATGAGGTCAAATCATAGGCACATATGAAAACCCCTATACCTCTACTACCTCTTTTTTCCCTCACATGTTATGCATGATATGTGGGCACTACTAATGGTATTATGGGAGGTGTAAAATCTAGCTTACTATGTAGGTGAACAATAATATGAGGTTATACCCACCATGTCTAATGTTTATTAATCCAAATTTGGTCCAATCTTAGAGAAATAGTAGGCCAATTAGGCTAGCTAGATAGAATCTCACCATGAGTCACAGTCTATAGTGTTGGGGTACATGGGATAACACATAACACATGATCCTACCTCTATATAATAACCTAAGTTAAACTATCATTAATATCATGGGGAAACCTAACTAGCTGATACATAGGGAATATATTATATATCTAACTACTAAGTAATAATGGGGCCTATGGTTATCTGACCATGAGAAATGATACTATACAAATCATGCACTGAATGCACCCAAATCACTAACCCAAGATCATATAGAGTAACATAGTCTAAAATATACTAATATAATTCAACTACATATAATAGTATCTTCCCATCTAACTTGTGATAGATCACACAAGCTATCATAAGGTGAATGATCATCTTCTAAATATCTAGAATTGTCAATACATAGACATAAAATATATACACACATAAACCATAATAATACATATTTGAGATTTTATCCCATAAGGCTAAGGCTCACGAGTCTATAACTATATTTGGGTTATCATAAATCATAGGAGTGTCAATAATGAGAAGTCCAAGAATTACATGGAAATCCTCAAGGGTGATACCCACCTCAATGGTATCGCTATCCACCACCCACTTGAAAGTGTTAATTAGTCACTCCCATGCTATTAATAACATGGAGACTAATTCAACACCCAAATGGATCCTACACATATGCAAAATCCCACCAAAACCTAGTGATGACAAGCATGCATGGTCATTAGATGTCAATCTCTTTAATAAATCAAGTAACCACACAACATCATCTAAATGCTAGAGCCTCTATTACCTCTATAAAATATCAAACAAAAAATCATGTATTAGTCCTTGATATCATAAAATCAATAAAATACACTAAAAAAATTAAGAATTAATGCATTTACAGAAAAGTCAACTACTTCATCAACTTGATCTATTAATTTATTAACACTTTATACTACATCAACCACATAATTAACTATGTTGGCCAAACACAAAATTTTTGACTAGGTTGACTAGGTAGCTAAACCATGTTGGCCAATGTTCAATTTCAAGCTAAATTGACAATGTCATATAAAATTGGCCATTTTACCTAAATCTATTGGACATTCAATACACAGTCAACCAAGTCATCTTACTATATTGACCCCTTTAGACAAACTCAACCACTTATTATAACTATGTCATCCACCTAAATACATTACTATATTAGCCAATTGTTGATGCTTCTAAATGTACCATAGGTGCTATTTAGTGTTTAAGAACACATCTCATTTTAGTATTCAAAAATCCAAGGCATGAGCTACATTTTGTGACAATTTAGTGATGTCTGTGGTGGAATAGAAGTAGAGTATGGGAACTATCCACAATATTTGTTTAGTTTAGTGGTTGGAAGCCACTAGGGTCTAAATCTTTAGATCTTTGTGAATTTGATGATTTTTAGACTAATCTAAATGAAGATTAACAATGATCTTTAAACTAAAGTGAGTCTTGATAAAAAAAAAAGAAAAGGGAAGGGTGAGGTAGAAAGGAAATGGGATTGCAAATTCTCATCTCAAATATTATGACAAAATTCTAATTAATTTGAGCACACATGAACCAATTTATTTTATAATATAACATGAACTTAGTTTACATCATAAATCAAGAAAAAATTGGAGGAAATATATAAAAAATAAGAACCAGGTCTACTTTAAACATTTTTTATTGTGGTCTAAATAGCCTAAGAACAACCAAATGTAGAGCAAAACAAACTGAAGTATAGTTGAGATCTTTACAATTAATCTATAATTAGAACAAATCAATAGCCTTATGATAAATAATATGACTCAAAGTATGGAGAATCATTCAAACTTAAGATGACAGCAAGTGATTTAGAGATAACATTGACATTTCACAAACTAAAAAGATAATCTTTTCAAAATTCCTTAGTTATATTAAATGCTCTTGGTATACAATTTCTCAAAATCTCTCTCTCTTTTACAAAATAGTAATCCTTGCCTATTTATAGGAAACATAGGTAGTTCACTAGTTAAATTTCTCAAAATATCCACATGAAGGATAAGTACATCTATCCTTAATGCAAAGATTATAATGTATATGACCTAATACATCAAAATTGACAAAAGAAAACCACATATGCTAACAGGGTAGTATATATTTGTTATAAAGGGATATTCTTTCACAAATTACACTGGTGGTAGGCCCCTCAATTATCCCTATCTAATGAAGTCTTTCACCTTGGTGTATTGCTCTTTTATTAGCTCAAAATCCACTACAAGCTTAATTAGACAATATTCCTCTTGATCCACCAACATGTTGAAATATTGCTTAGCCTTAGCCATGAGTTCCTTGATACATTGTGCTTCTATGATCTGATTACCTAAAGTAAGGATGGTGTTAAGGATCTTCTAATTATCCTTGGTAGGATGGATTTGATTCCCCCTAATACTCTATATGTGGACACCAACTCTCTGCTTGATATTCTCCATCACTGATCAGGTCCATAGTAGTGGTTTGAGAAGGGTTATCTAATAGGCTCCCCAAAATTTTCTCCATTCTATTTATAAGGTCCTTGTCTTCCTTGATGAAGTTTTTGACATTACTACACCAGGTGATCAAATATTCTTGCGTATCCATCAAAACTCCAATGAGAATATCTAAATGTCTAAGCCTGATGATCTTGAAGTCTATAGCCTACTTTGTCATATGCACATTGATGAGTTCTATCATCTAAGCTTGAGAATCCTACCATTGGGTGACTAAGGCTTGTGCCATCTCATCTTGATTGTTTAAAGCACTTAATCTAACCTTGATGTTTTATAAATTCTCAATTGTATCTAATAAATATTTATTCATCACTTGCAATATGTCCTCATGAATTAAGAGTAGGAGCTCAGCCTCCAAATCCTACTTCTTCTCTAAGTTGAGGATCCTTTGCTTCATTCCTTAGACTCTGACCAAGGTCATTACTGGTTGTGCCACCCCTAAACTAGCCATATCATCTTGATAGATGGGATTTTCTCCTACTGCCTACCCTTGAATAGGAGTTAATCCCATAAAAGGGTCCACCTTTTGAAAGGTGAACTCCTTGGTGCTAATGGTGGCCTCTTTGTCACTATTCTCTCAAAACTTGATGTGTTTGGATTGAATTAGACCTTTGTGTTAGACTCCTTGCATTTTAGTTGCTCGATAACTTCTACATTTAAACTCCTAGATGCCCCTGGGGTGTCAATCCCTTGGCTCTCTTTGTTAGGAAGGATTTACATCCTTCTTTTTATTTGTTTATTTACAATGTCTTAAATCCATGGTTTGACATTATCTTACACATCTATGCCAACTCAAGTTAAGGCCCATGATGGAGAGAGAGAGAGATGGGAATTTTTTATAATTTTCCATAAACAAACCAATCAAGAATAGCTAGTCCATTAATAGGGTTCTCATCACTGAAGAGGTTAAATTCACTAGTAGGTTGAATGAATGTTAACCTAGGCTTATTTTTAGGTGCCAGGGGCACCATGGCAATTTTTCTTGTCTCTTTCCTCCATCAAGTGGGATCAAATCCTTTATTTCGGTATCAGAGGGATCTTCCTCCCTATCAATACCATAGGTAGTTGTAATGTCAACAAGGGCACTCTCCAATATTTCTCCTACCTCTAGGGTGATCATGATAATGATTTCTACTAGGGAAGGAGGCCTTTGTGGGGATGTGTAGGGTTAAGGAACCTCACTAGGTCTATGTTCTATCTTTAGCTCTTCAGCCATAAATTTACCCTTTCCTTTTATATCCTTAGGTTGCCCAACTTAGGATTACTTTATCAATTCTACTCAATGAGGCTCAGAAGATTGTCCTCCAATAGGTGGTTCCTAATGAGAAGTCCTAGATGGTCCTAGAAATAAGTGATAATGCAAGGGATGCAATTTCCATCTCTCTCCTAAGGGTTTATTTTCAATGACCAACCTATGCTCCAACTAGATATTATAGCCTTTTATCTTGGATATGATCTCCTCAACGTTCTTTGCCCTTATATATACCATCTCTCATGCCTAGTTAATGTTTGTATTTAATCTTTGGGAAATTTTTATCTTATATTTGGTTGGTCACTCTATTATTGGGGTCCCACATCTTAAGGTCATCTAGCTGGAAATCAAAAGAATTTCTATAGATCACCATAATTTCAAGTTATTTCCAATCTTTAATCACAATCCTGCCAGTGTCCAATGGAAAGGGGTGGACTTGAGCCTTCTTAGTTTTCTTGCATGTCCCATCTATACCATGGATGATTTGGTAGGCAATATCTTCTTATGAAATCTTGTTAGGGACATGAATGGGAAATCAGTAAGGTTGAATCATGATTTCTTCTATTCTTATCATAGTGCAATTTAAATAGAACCAAACATCCCCCATGGATTCTACATGCATTTTGGTTAGAGGATAGAGTCTTAGCATAGGGACACTAGTGATTGCCTCATAAATAGATGGAAAAACACCATCATAGATAAATTTCATGTGGTTCTTATATTTGAATATATATAATTTAGAATAGTGGTGAGAGATTGTGGTTCTACCATCAAGGGACCAATGCTGGATGCCAAGGATGGCTATAGAGGCCAAGAGTGAATCTAAGAGGTAGGACATCATAAAGAATTGCTTAGATGTCCTTCTCTTTATGGATATGAATTTCTTGGACAAGAAAAAGCTTATTATTTCTCTAATGTTAGGGGTTAATTTCCTTTTTAGCATAAAGTGGACGTAAGATACCCAAACCTTCTTTACATAAGTAGTGGAAGGGGAACCAAAGGCTCTATTCAGTAAGTTCACAGCTATCATAACATGCTCCTTCAATTAGACAATAGGAATCCCACCATTAGGGGACCTAAAAGCATGAGAGCGTTGGATTAACTAGGGGATGAGGACTAAATCTAGGTCTTGAGTGTTAGTTTAATTTCTCAAGAATGGGAGATCAACATGAGGCAAGAGTAGCTTATAATAAGTTTTTAAGGATATAAGGGTGATTTATTCAACCTTATTAGTGATTCCCTCTTGAATGATCCATTCCCCATCTATTCTAAAATCAATGAAAATGGGAGCAAAGAGGTTGATATAATGCATTACCTCTAGTTGGTTGTAGCATGGGAGAGATCTACCAACTAAACTAAGATTAGGTCATTATATCACTTGTGCACAATGGCATTCCTCTTTTAATCTTGGTAAATTGGTTAAAATTAGTCCACAAGGAAGAATAACTCAGACCAATTCTTGATTGCATGCATATTTAGGGATGTCAGGTCTAGCTCTAAGTCTTTGAACATCCTCCCCTCACTATCTAAAGTTAGATAAAGTTATACTTCCATCTTCATCTATTGCCTACCCACCACCATTGATGACACTTAATTATATTTTCAAGGTCACCAAAGTTTTTACTAGGGCACTTAATTCAAGTTTTAGTTGTGCTATTCTAATTAATTTGTGACTAATTAATCTAACTCAGGTCCTCTTTATAGAGGGCTTAGGGTTTTTGAGATTTAATGGTGGAAATATCTAGTCTTTTAATCTTATACATTCCTTATATTTGATAGGACCTTATTCTCATGCCCTCTACACTTTTTATCTTAGAAGATATTTGATTTTGATTCTCCATATTTACATGGAGACTATGTGGCATGGCTCTGTGCCTTTCATGGAAATTTTCATAAATGCTAGTTGGAGACTAGCCATTGGCTTTCAAAATCTTTATCTATTTCACTCTAATAATCCAAATCCTAGTTCTTGTGTTCTTATTAGTCCCTTGATCTTTAAGTTCATGACTATGCCATTTGTTACCCCAACAAATCTTATCGATGTTGCTTATTGTTGTTGGATGCTATCTCGGCCATGCATTAGCTATGTTTTAAGCTGACAAGACCTTTGAAAATTATTTGGTCTCGATGCACCATTAGATCAAATATATTAGGTGAGCAATCACCATTGATTTTTATAAGGTATAAGTCTTCCTTTATTAAGTGGATCCCATAAGATTTTTTTCCTTCAACTAGCAAGCTACCATACATCTTCCTCGTGGGGCTCTATGTACCTCTGTCAGTTACCCTAACCATGGGTAGGCCATGTGTTAAGATCATGAATCCTTTTGAAAATTATTTAGGATTGACACACTGTTGGATCATATCCAATAGGTGAGTGATCACCATTTGATCTTACAAGATGCACACCTTTTAATTAGTTCCATGACTACATAAACTTATACTTAAAATGATGTTGCTAAAGTCCTTTTATGTTAAGAAACATAAATTAACCTAGGTTAAGGCCTTTTATGCTAATTTTGTCTACATAAAAATGATAGGAATTCCTTTAAAAAGGTCTTTAGAAATTACCCCTCTGATTATGCTTTGAAAAGTTATCTAGGTTAAAAATTGGCAAGCTCGATAACATTGACTACATCCCCATGAATGTTAAATGATGGGATTAAGCTTTTTAAATATAAGATATTGTAATTAATCTGGTCCACTAACTAAGTGCCACACATCAGTCTCTAAATAATTCCTAGGGCTTTAAGGTTGATGCACACCATCAGATTAAGGCCCTTGAGGTAGTGAGGACCACTATATCATAATACAAGTGCTTGATAACAATTGGTCTCCTTTTTGGTGTCAGATTTGGTTCACTTGATTTGATCAAAATATATGATTGAGCATGAGGCATCAGATCTACAAAATTTCATGAGCTTTAAGTTAAGTCTTGATATGTATAAAGGATTAGACTAAGGTTTTAATGTTTTAAAGGTTTGTTCATGCTTGCAAACACCAAGATAATTAAACCTTAATAAAAACCTAGTTAATCCAAAAGGGCTCTCAAGTTTTAAAGGGGAAAAAATGTGCAAGTCTTGATTTTATATTAATGTTTGGTCATGTTAAAAAACATAATCAAAGCTTAATACAAAGTTAGACTTATGGTTTATATAATTAAAAGGAAATATAATTTATCGCTAAACTTTTCCCATGGATCTTCAACTTTAAACCCCTAGGGTTTACTACTTAGGAACCCTAGATTTCTCCATATAACCTGCAAATAATCACCTCAAAGACAATCATTAGTAACATTAGTCCATGAAACATAATAACAACTAGATACACTAAGGCTCATGTATTTTAATTGAATTGCCTTTAAATTTAAAGAGAGAATAACCCTTTCATATTCAATCCAAAACACAGATGTTTTGAAACATTCACAAGGGTCCCCTTTTAGAAAAATTTAAAAAATGGGGTTATGTTGGTCTCAATAAATGGTGACTCGTATGGGGAACATAGAAATATATTGGAACCCAGGGCTCTGGTTTAGACCTGCACATAAGTTTATATATATATATATATATATATATATATATATATATATATATATATATATATATATATATATATATATATATATATATATATATATATATATCCCATTTTGACATATACCACCTCCTAAGTTGATTGTCAGTTGAAATAAGATTCTTATGTGTAAAAATTGAACCTGGATATCAAAACAAAAACATGCAGTGTGTGCTTTGATTTCACTTATTGTTTGTCATGACTTTGGAAGATAACCTCTAAGTTTCATACCTTTGATGATAACATTGACTTTGAAGCATATTTAGGTATTGATTAGGAATAATTTCTTTTATCTCAGGGAATGCTTGGGTATTTCTCTACTCGTAGCTAGATGTCCATAGCCGCAACAGAGATACCTTTGGCTCCTCTCATGGCCTTTCTCCACTACTAGCTAGGCATTCATAGTCATGGTAGTGGTTACCAAAATTACCTTTGCTTTCATGCTTAATTATTTTGTATTAATTCCCTTATTTTGTTTTGGTAAAGGTTGGTAGCCAAGATAGTCTAGTTTTAAGGTTTTAGTCAGATGTTTAGTTCTTGGGGTAATGACTTATAGTTATAATTTTTGTGTCAAACAAGGATATGTTTTAAGTGTAAGTATGAATGTGAATTAAAAAATTGAATTCAAATTATACATATATGATTCTTATTAAAACCAATCTTTGATTCAAAATAAGGTTTGAATCTTTATGGGACATTTAACTCTTATACCTATTTGTGCTAGTGCCCTTGGTTGCATCATGAGGCTTTATCACCACCTCATTTTCACTTTTTTAAGATTCATACTCACACCTTTTGAGAAATTATAAACAAAGATAATCTATGAGACTTTATTAAAACCAAGGAACACCACCAATTAGAAAAGACAAAACACAAACAAATAAAAAATAAAAAATAGATAAGCACAAACAAACAAATATATACAAACCCAGTAAGAAAAAACAAAGTAAGAAAGGAAACTAACTAGCCTACCTACTCTAACCTAACAATATAAAATACTTATTCCATGAAGACCCTTGGTAGTGAAGTATAAAATCAATACTTGATTTATTTCCCATTGGTGGGCAAAGTAAAATCTACTCCTTGAAGATCCTTCAACTTGAAAGTGTTATTTCCTAAGATTTCTGCAATTTGGTATAGGCCAATCCACAAGGTAGTGAACTTGCCATGTTTGCCTTCAGGCTTTGATGCCTTGTCCCATAGGAGGAATAGGTCTCCCTGCCTAAAAAAATTCACTTTGAACCTTTTATCAAACCATATTTTCATGGTTTATTAGTGCCTACTAAAGTCTACAAATGCCTTTTCCCTAGAATCTTCCATTTTAATGATGCCCAATAGCCTAAAATTAGTAATTTATTGGTTGTACTCCATGTGTTCTTGGATGAATGTGAACATAGGTAAATTCAATGTGATGGAAAATATAGGCTCCTGACCATATACTAAAAAAATGGTGAAACCTTGAGGGCTTGTTTGATCATGATTTTCTTTACCCATAATGTAAATTTAATGAGTTTATGCCATGTTTTGGGTTTATCTTCAGAAAATTCTTTTATGACCTTCATCATGTTTTTTTTGTGAATTTAGAAACACCATTTCCTTGAGGATATTGATTGGAGGCAAACTTCAAAAGATATTCCATTATCATAAGCCCATTCGGTCATTTTAATAGATATGAAGGCAGATCCATTGCCACAAACTAAGGAAATTGTGATTCTAAATCTAATCCAAATATTATCCTCTAAGAAATTAATCATCTCTTATATTTTGCATTATTTGTGGTTACTACCTCAATCCACCTAGTGCATTAGTATGTAGCATTTAGAACATATTCTTGACCTTCAAAATAATTGAGGTTAAACACTCCTATGAAGTCTAATCTTCATTATGCAAAATTATTTTCCACCATCATAGGTTGTAAAGGCAAGGTTGGCTTTGGCTATTTTGTGATAAATATCTAGAATGAATGACACTCCATCACATTTTTGTGTGCATTTTTGAAAAGGGTGCACCAATAATACCTAGCCTTAAGAATCTTGTGGGTTGTGGTTCTCCTTGAAGGATGTCCACTACCCAACTTTTCATGGAAAGTAGACATGATATAAGAGGCCTCTTATTTTGACACACATATTAAGTAGATCCATTCAAAGTTTTCCTATAAAGGACTCTATATTTGATGAGGTAATGGGATGTTTTGAGCCTTAAAACTCTTTTGTATTCTTTGGTTAGTCCTATGGGATAGCTGCATCTGATAAGAAGATGCAATAAATAGTCATAACATTAATTAGGTTAGGAGTTTTGTTGATCCACTTATATGACATAGAGCTTGGGGTCAATATTGGCAATCATCTGAACCAAGCCTTGACATTTCACTAATTTGGAAATTTTCATTTCTATATCATACTCTTGTAGGATTGCCATCCACTTGCCTCCTCTTTCCCAAAACTCATTATAATTCAACATAATTTTTGTTATGGGGTTAGGTAAAATGGAATGCACCTTGTTTCTAAGGAGGTAATGTTTGCACTTTTTTACTGCCTTTACCAAGGCATAGGCTTGCTTATCAATGATGGATTAGTTCATCTCTACAATTTTTAAGTTGGTGCTCATGAAGGCTATTAGGTGGTATTTCCCATAAACCTTTTGATTTAAGATTGTAGCCATGGTGTTGTTAGAATCAAATGAATACAATAAAAATTCCTTTGAAAAGTCAAAACTTATTAAGACTCAAGATTGACTGATTGCTCTTTTAATGTCAGAAAATGCTTTCTTGGATTCATCACTCTAAGTAATTTTAGCATCTTTCTTAATCATATCATTAAAAGTTTTGACAATCTTAGCAAAGCATAAAATGAAATTCCTCATAAATTTAATCTTATCAAAGAATGAATTTAGTTATTTTTGGCTATTGGGTAGCTAAATTTTAGAGATGGCCTCCACTTTATCAGGATCTATGAAAATCCCATCTTTGGTAATGACATGACCCAACAATTTTCTTTAATTGACACAAAATATGATTTTCTTGGGGTTAAGAGATACAACATACTTACTACATCTGTCAAATATTTTTCTCAAATGCATGAAATATTCTTCTCTATTTTTAGAGAATTCTGTGAGATCATCCATATATATGATGATGCATTTTCCCACTAGACCTTGGAAATCATGTTCCATGGCCCTCTAAAAAGTTGACCTTGTATTAATTAATCCAAAAGGCATTCTTTTGTAAGCATATGTTCCCCATTTAGTAGTAAAAGTTGTTTTCATCCTATCTTCTAGAGCAACAAACACTTGGTTATATCCAAAAAATCCATCCAAAAAGGACATCATGGTAGATTATAAAATAACTTAGATAACTTAGTCCAAAGAAGGCAAGGGGTAATTGTATTTTTTAGATGCTCTATTCAAATTTTTAAAATCTATGCATAATATTATTTCCCCAATTTTTTCTAACTATGACCAGATTTGTAACCCAAGTGAAATTCCTAATAGGAAAAATGATCCTTGTATCCAATAATTTCTTGACCTCCTTAAAGATCATGGGTTCTAAAATAGGGTTAACTAGTCTTTGCTCTCTAAAAGGTTTACAACCCTCCTTGAGAGGTATAGTATGAGTAATAACCCTTGGGTTAAATATTTTTAGATCTTCATAGGACCAAGAAATTACATATTCATATTCTGTAAGCATCTCTCTAGCTTTTTGGTTTTGCATTTTATTGTAATCCTTCCCTATATTCACCATTTGGGGCTGATCATGTGGGCCAAGGTTTGTTGCATGATAGTCTTTACCACTTAGCTTGGGTTACTTAGGTGCTTCAAAAATCTTGTCAAGATAAAATAACCTTTCTAATGAGATCATGCCTTTAGGTATATTATTGTCACTTAGTTGGATGATTATACCATTGGTCCCCTCTTAGGAAACTTTTCATCAACTTCATCAATAATGTCAGCTTCAAATGCTCCAAAATTAGTCAAGAAATCCATATTTTGTTGGTCATCATTGAAAACATAAAAGTGATTTATGTTGTCAAGAATTGAGGACATGGTACAAGATCAATACTAAGGTTCTAAGAATCATGATTAGGCATGTGGTTAGCTATAGCAAAGGTAAGCATATCAGCAACTTTATTTTCTTCCTTATGGATAGACAAGATACTGAAGGCATTGAAAGATTCCACCAAGTCCCAAACATTAAATTTTTACCTCTTAAGGTAAGACTGCTTGCACTAATACTTGCTTGTTGATTAAATACAAGTTTAGAATCTCCATAAATAAGTATTTCCTTAGCTTTATGCTTGATGTCAAGTTTTAATCCTATGATGAGAGCCTCATACTCAGTTAAATTATTGGTGTAGGGGAATTGTAACCTATAAGATGCATGGTATTGTGTTTCCATAGGGTTTATCAATACAATACCATCCCTTGGTCTTGATTTACATTTGGCAACATCAACATATAACTTCCACAAGCCAGGAATTAGAGGAGAGCTCTTGGAACTAGGTTCCATTGTAGTTTCTAAAGTGAAAACTCCTATATCAGAATCTAGGAAGTTTACCCTTTCATTGATGGAATTGTATTATGTTATCATGTGTTTCATTGTAGGTTTCCTTTCTACTCTTATTTGATTCATCACATCTTTCCAAGGTATCCACAAGTGTGACTAATAAGTAGATATGTAACCATTTAAGGCCTTAGTCCATTCTCTACTCAAGATCAATCAATAAGCATTAGGAATATCTACCACTTATATGTCAATGAATTGTTAAGCCTTGGGTTCACTAGCTAGCTTCATATGTACATTTAATAGTTTCCCAATGACCTTGACTCTAGATTTATCCAATTGATTAACCACCCTATCAGACTTTATTGGTGTTAACCCAAGTTGTTCACATATCCCAGTAGGCATGATGTTGGTTGAGGCTCTAGAATCTAAAATACAATTATGGACATTATTCCTAAATATCATAACTATAATAAAGGGTGGGGACTATGTTTAGGTTACTTACATAGTTACATTTGTACTATCACTCTTAGGGTGCTTATCAAGCTTCTTAGACAAGGATTCCAAGAGAAAGTCTCTTTGTTATGTGATATGAGTTGGCTCATGT
The DNA here is from genome assembly GCA_037957365.1 of Torreya grandis. NCBI lineage: Eukaryota > Viridiplantae > Streptophyta > Pinopsida > Cupressales > Taxaceae > Torreya > Torreya grandis. The sequence continues at coordinate 1,830,431 of JARHVA010003495.1, read as the reverse complement.
AGAGTGATGTTAGATTTAATATTTTTCATATATTTCATAATATTGTAACCATTTTTTCTTGAAGGATCAGTAGTAGGTTTGGAAGAGCTTCCTTTGGGAGATTTAGGATTGTTCTTTGATATACTATCTAGAGGGGTCCCATAGTTATTAGGTGGAGTATAAGTAGCCAACAACTCTTTTTTATCCCTATTTCTTAGAGGATATGTTTTCAATAACTATGGAGTGTTTTAATTTATTTAAGAATGTTCTCAGGCTCATTATCCTCTTGGAAAGGGAATTGAAAATTTTCTACAATGTGTACTTAATCAGATGGTTTAGATTCATAAAGACCTATAGAAGCATCTTTGTATATAACCACTTTAAATGTGTCAATTTCTTCTTGAAAAGCTTCAAAGGCTTTGAAAAAATTCAATGTAGTCAATCTCACCATGATTGGAGGTAGCATGTACCCTACAGTAGTCAGGTAAGGAAATATTAGTGAGGTTGATATCCAGAGTCCTTTTACTAGAGGAAGGTTCATTAGCTTTATTATTTTATAAACTATCATTTTTAAATCTATTTCCAGGCCTATTAAACTTTTAGAAAGTGAATTTCCTTTTAGGGTTATCATTAGTGTTACCAACTTGCCTTTGTAATTGCAAGAAGTTTGTGCTGAGATTTTGGACCATTTTTAATATAGATTCATTATCATTCTTTGGAGTCTCAAAATTTTAACCTTGGCTATTGTTAATGGCATTGATAAGCACTAAAGCTTTTTGGTCATTAATATGAGATCCATTGGTAGCTTGATGGCTCAATAAACCTAGGTTTTAATTAGGGGAAACATGGATAGTAGGTAATACATTCAAGGTAGGGAATGGGTTTAATGCTAGAGTATTTTGGTTATTATTTGGGAAAAGGTTTAATATTGACATCTGAGGATTAAAATTTGGGATAAAATAAGCCATATATCCTTTGGGCTACATTTGGTCACTAATAACCACTACTTCAGAATAAGCTTGAGCTAATGTGTTGATAACTAGGATAGCTCTTTTAAGAAATATAGAAGTCATGGGGTCAACAACATCTTTGTAAACCTCTAGAGATAAAAATTCATTAGGGTTATATGGATCCATGGTCTAACTAAACATATTTTAGAACCTAGTATTCAAGGGCCTAATAGGTTCACTTGCATCTCTCTAAATAGTTGTGAATTGATGATAGATGACACAGGGGCTTATGATCTTTCCAAATTGATCAATAAATATAGTGTCAAAGTTATTCCATGAGGTAATAAAATTGATAGAAAAATTAGGGAACCATTCATATGCATCATCTTTGAATGTAAATGGGAACAACCTACATGCTACATTTTCATGAATAACATTTAATAATCTTAATATAGATTTGAAATATTTAACATGCTCCTCCGTAGTTGTAATACCAGTTAGACTACATATTGGCAAATATTTTTTAGGATTATGTGGTAAGTCATGAACCACACCTAGTATATTGATGAGGTAAATTCCAAGCCATACTATATTTAGATGAATATCAAACACAATAATCACTTGTAAGGGTGAATATGGTAGAGATTTAGAATTCTTATGCCTTCCTCTATCTTTCCTAGTTCCTATATGGATTTCTATCTTGAGAAAAGGTTCTCTAGTCTTTGAATGTGATCTAGTTCTGATCCTTGGCAATTAGAGCTTGAGGATTAAGGATCCTGTTTGAAATATGATGAGTAAAGTCAAATCTTCATAGATAATCAAAAATCAACTTGTATAGTAAGCTTATTTTACAAGTATTTTCTCATAAGAGGACAAAGGACATCAATATTTGACTAAGCAAGCTCAAAGATGTGTTGAATCATGCAAAGATGACCATTGTTTGCAACTTATGACTCAAATAAATTTCTTATTAATAAAGAATTGTCAATTTTAACTAGAATAAGGCATTCTAATTTCAAATACTAATGAATTCTTAGCACTAGAAGCCATTTTTAATAGAATTAAGCATATGTATTTAAAGAATATCAATCTTTGTCTTAGTAAACCTAAAGAGTGGTATAAAAATATGAAGGTCACCCTTATTTACACAATTTATGCTAAAAGGAACACAAACATGTAAAATATAGAGTGTTCTTTGACCAAATATACCAAAACCAACAAATATCTTTAAAGATTTATGCCCTCTTTCTAGCACCAATGGAGTTTCTTATTGTTGATTATTCTAAATATACCAAATGTGTTCTTTAGTGTTGATGAACACTTTTCATTTTAGGATTCAAAAATCTAAGGCATGAGTTGTAGTATGTGACAATTTGATGATGTCTATGGTGGAATAGAAGTAGAGTATGGGAACTATCCACAATATTTGTTTAGTTTAGTGGTTGGGAGCCACCAAGGTCTAAATATTTGGATATTTATGAATTTTATGATTTATAGACTAATCTAAATGAATATTAGCAATGATATTTAAACTAAAGTGAGTCTTGATTAAAAAATAAGAAAAGGAAAGTTTAAGGTAGAAAGCAAAAGAGATTGCAAAATCTCATCTCAAATATTATGACAAAATTATAATTATTTTGAGCACACATGAACTAATTTATGTTATAAAATAGCATGAACTTAGATTACATCACAAATTAGGTAAAATTTAGAGGAAATATATAAATCATAAGTAAGAACCAAGTTTAATTTAAATGTTTACTATTGTGGTCTGAATAGCCTAAGCACATCCAAATGTAGAGATAAATAAAATGAAGTATACTTGAGATCTTTACAGTTAATATAACATTAACACAAATGAATAGCCCTATGATAAAGAATGTGACTCAAAGTATGGAGAATCATTCAAACTTAAGATGACAACATGTGATTGAGAGATAACATTGACATTTCACAAACTAAAAAGACAATATTTTTAGAATTCCTTACTTATGTTAAATGCTTTTGGTATACAATTTCTCAAAATATATATCTCTCTCTCTTTTACAAAATGGTAATCCTTGCCTATTTATAGGAAACATAGGTAGTTCACTAGTTAAATTTCTCAAAATATCCACATGAAGGATAAGGACATCTATCCTTAATACAAAGATTATAATGTATATGACCTACTGCATCAAAATTGACAAAAGGAAACCATATATGATGACAAGCTAGCACATATTTGTTACAAAGGGATATTCTTTTACAAATTGCATTAGTAGTGGGCCCCTTGATTAGCCCTATTTGAGGAAGTCTTTCACTTTAGTGTATTTCTCTTTGATTAACTCAAAATCCACTACAAGCTTCATTATACAATCATCCTCTTGATATACCAACATGTTGAAATCCTGGTTAGCCTTAGCCATGAGTTCCTTGACACACTATGCTTCTATGATCTACTTCCCTGAAGTAAGGATGGAATCAATGATCTTTTGATTATCCTTGATAGGCTGGAATTTATGCCCCATGATACTCTAGATGTGGATACTAACTCTTTTCTTGAATTCTCCATCACCGATTAGGTCCATAATAGTGGTTTTAGAAAGGTTTTCCAATATGCTCCCTAAACATTTCTCCATTCTAGTTACCAGGTCCTTATCTACCTTGATGAAGTAGTTAAAATCACTTCATTAGGTGATCAAATATTCTTATTTATCCATCAAAACTCTCATGAAGATATATAAATGTCTAAGCTTGATGATATTTCAATCTAGGGCCTACTTTGTCCTATGCACATTGATGAGTTTTGTCATTTAAGCTTGAAAATCTTGCCATTAGGTAACTAAGGATTATTCCATCTCAACTTAATGGTTTAAATCACTTAATATAAGCTTTATGATCTTTAAATTGTCAAATGTAGACATCAAAGATGTATTCATCACTTATAGTATGTCCTTAGGAATTGAGAGTAGGACCTAAGCCTTCATATCCTACTTCTCCTTCTCCAAGTTGAAGATCTTTTGCTTCATTCCTTGGATTTTAGCCAAGGTCATTGTTGATTATACCACCACTAAACTAGCCACATCCTCCTAATGGATGGGATGTTCTCCTACTACTTGCCCTTGAATAAGAGTTAATCCCATAAGAGGATACACCTTTTGAAAGGTGAACACCTTAGTGCCAATGGTGGCCTTATTTATCACTATTCTCATAAAAATTTATGTGTTTGGAATGAATTGGACCTTAAAAATAGACTCCTTAAATTATGGTTTCTTGATAACCTCTACATTTGAACTCTTAGAGGCCTTTAGGGTGTTAATCCCCTGGCTATCTTTGTTATGAAGGATTTGGATCCTTTTCTCTACTTGTCTGTTTATAATGTCTTAGATCCATGGTTTGACATTATCTTGCACATCTATGCCAACTCAGGTTAAGGCCCATGATGGAGAGAGAGATGGGATTTTTTTTAATTTCCCATAAATAAACTAATCAAGAATGGGTGGTTTATAAATAGGTTTCTCATCACTAAAGAGGTTATCTTCACTGGTAGCGTGAGTGAAGGTTAACCTAGGCATCTTTTTAGGTGCCAAGGACATCAAGGCCAATTTTAATTATCTCTCTCCTCCATCCAATGTGGTCAAATCCTTGCCTATTATATAAGAGGGATCTTCCTCCCTATCAAAACCATAGGTAGCTACAATGTCAATAAGGGCACTCTCTGCTATTTCTCTTACCTCAAGGGCAATCAAGATACGGATTTCCACTAGGGAAGGAGGCCTCTATGGGGATGTGTGTGGTTGAGGACCCTAACTAGGTCTATGTTCTATCTTTATCTCTTTAACCACAAATTTACCCTTTAATTTTATATCATTAGGTTGCCCAACCTAGGATTTATTTATCAATTCTACTCATTGAGGCTCAGAAGATTGTCCTCCAATAGGTGATTCTTGATGAGTAGTCCCAAATGGTCCTAGAAATAAGTGATAATTCAAAGTGATGTAATTACCATATCTCTCCTAAGGGTTTATTATCTTTGACTAACTTATGCTCCAACTAGATATTGTAGCCTTTGATCTTAGATAGGACCTCTTTAAATTTCTTTTCCCTTTTATAGATACCATCTCCCAAACCTGGTTGATGTTTGTATTCAATCTTTGGGACATTTTTATCTTATATGTTGTTGGTCACTCTATTACTAGGGTGCCACATCTTAAGGTCATCTAGCTAGAAGTTAAAAGAATTTTTATGGATCACCATAATTACTAGTTTCTTCTGATCTTTGATCACAATCCTACTAGTGTCTAGTGGAAAGGGGTGGACTTAAGCCTTCTTATTTTTATTTCATCTCCCATACACAATATGGATGATTTTATAGGCAATCTCTTATTCTTAAATCTTACTAGGGACATGAATGGGCAATCAGTAGGGTTGAATCATGATTCCTTCTATTCTTATCATATTGTAATCTAAATAGAACCAAACATCCCCCATGGGTTCTACTTGCCTTTTGATTAGAGGGTGGAGTCTAGGCATAGGGACATCAGTAATTTCCTCATATATAGATGGGAAAAAACCATCATAGATAAGTTTCATGTGGTTCATGTATTTGAATATATGTAATTTAGAATAGTGGTAAGAGATTGTGGTTCTGCCATCAAAGGACCAATTTTGGATGCCAGGGAAGGCTACAGAGGCGAAGAGTGAATCCAAGAGGTAGGAAATCATAAATAATTTCTTAGAGGCCCTTATTTTGATGGATATGAATTGTTTGGCCAAGAAAAATACTATTATATCTCCAATGGGAGGGGTTAATTCCTTTCTAGCATAAAGTGGATGTAAGATACCTAGACCTTATTTACATAAGTAGTGGAAGGGACACCAAAGGCTCTATTCAATAAGGCCATAGATATCCTAACACCCTTCCTGAATTTGAAAATAGGAATTCCACCATCAAGGGACCTAAAAACATGGGAGCCTTGGATTAACCAAGGTGTGAAGACTAAATCTAGGTCTTAAGTGTTAGTCTAATTTCTCAAGGATGGGAGATCAACATGAGGCAATGGGAGCTTATAATAAGTTTCAAATGCCATAAGGGTGATGTATGAAATATTATTATTTATTCCCTCTTGAATTATCCATTCCCCATTTATTTTTAAATCAATGAAAATAGGAGTAAGGAGGTTGATATAATACATTACCTCTAAAAGACTTTAGCATGGTGGAGACCTACCAGCTGAATTGAGTCTAGGTCATTATATCTCTAGTGCATAGTGAAATTTCTCTTTTTATCCTAGGAAATTGGTTATAATTCATCTACAAAAAATAATAACTCAGATCAGTTCTTGATTCCATGCATTTTTAAGGCTATCAGGTCTAAGTTTGTGTCTTTAAAGATTCTCCCCTCACTATCTAAAGTTAGATAAAGTTTTGCTTCCATCTTCATCTATTACCTACCCACCACCATTAATGACATTGAATTATATTTTTAAGGTTTCCAAAGGTTTCACTGGGGTACTTGATTTAAGGTTTAGTTTTTCTATTCTGATTAATTTGTGACCAATTGAGCTAACTCGGGTCTTCTTTATAGAGGGCTTAGGGTTTTTGATCTTTAATGGTGGAAATATCCAATTTCTTAATCTTATAATTGCCTCAGATTTGATGGGACCTTATTCTCATACCCTATATATTTTTGAGCTTAGGAGATCTTTGATTTTGATTCTCCATGCTTACATGGAGCCTATGTGGCATGGCTCTATGCCTTTCATGGTAATTTTCATAAATGCTAGTTGGAGACAAGCCATTGGCTTTCAAAATATTTATTTTTATCTGATAATATAAATCCCAGTTCCTATTTTATTATTGGTCCCTTGATATTTAATTTCATTACTATGTCATTTGATGCCCCAACAAATCTTACCCATGTTGCTTATTCTTGCCAGTTGCTATCCTAACCATGTGTTAGCCACATGTCAAACTTGTGGGGCCTTTGAAAAGTCTTCAGACTCAACACACTATTGGATCAAATCTAGTGGGTGAGTGGTTGATGTTTATTTTTATAAGGTCCAAGTATTTAATTAATTATCTTTATTAAGTGGGCCCCATCATATTTTTGTCCTTTAACTAGAAATTTACCATGCATCCTCCTCATGGGGTTCTATGTACATCTGTCAGTTACCTTAGCCATGGGTAGGCCACATGTCAATCTCAAGAAGCCTTTTGAAAATTCTTCAAGCTCAATGCATCATTGGATCAAATCTAGTAGGTGAGATATCACTATTAGATCTTGTAAGATGCACACCTTTTAATCAATTATATGACTACATAAAATCAGACTAAAAATAATGTTCCTAAAGTCCTTTTAGTTAAGAAACACAAATTAACTTAGGTTAAGGCCTTTTATACTAATATTTTCTACATAAAAATGATATGAATTTCTTTGAAAGGGTATTTAGAAATGCCCACGTTGCTTAGACTTTGAAAAGTTATCTAGGTTAAATTTGGTGGGCTTGGTAACATCAACTACATCCTTATGGATGTTAAACGACAAGAGCTAGCTTGTAAAATTTAAGACAATGGAATTACTTTGATTTAATAATTGATTTCCACACATCAAGAACTCAAAAATTCTTGGGGCTTTGGGGTCAATGTGCACCATCAAATTAAGGCCCCTATGGTAACAAGGACTGCTAGATCATAATATAAATGTTTGATAATGATTGGTCTTCCTTTTGGTGTCATGTTTGGTTTGCACTATTGGATAAAAATCTCCAATTAAACATGAGGTATCATATCTATAAAATTGTGCAATCTTTAAGTTAAGGCCCAATTGTATCAAATTTTAGACTAGGGTTTTGACCTTTTAAAATTTTGTTCATGCTTGCAAACACCAAGATATTTAAACCTTAATTAAAACCTAGTTAATCCAAAAGGGCTCTTGGGTTTTAAAGGGGAAAAAAAGGTCCAAGTCTTAATTTTATATTAATGTTTGGTCATGTTAAAAAACATAATTGAAGCTTAATATAAATTTAGACTTAGGGTTTCTATAATTGAAAGGAAATTTAATTTCTTTTTAAATTTTTCTCATAGACATTCGAATTCAAACCCCTAGGGTTTACTATTTAAGAACCATAGATTTATCCATAGAACCTACAAATAATCACCTCAAAGAAAATCATTAGAAACATTAGTCCATGAAACATAATCACATCTAGATACAATGAGGCTCATGTCTTTTAATTAAATTACCTTCAAATTTCAAGAGAGAATAACCCTTTCACATTCAATCCATAACATAGATGTTTTGAAACATTCACAAGGGTCCCCTTTTAGCAAAAGAAAAAAAATGGGGGTATGTTGGTTTCAACACCAGGGTGTACATAGTTAGCCTTGTGTACATCATCAAACTAAGTCAACAGTCTCTATATAGTTGGCCACGTATTGTCAAAATACATTAAACTACTACTATGAAATCAGACAACTTTTTTCACCTATCCATTTTCAACTATGTCATCTTAGTTGACCCCATTTAGTTTATGTAATTATTTTTGAATTATTTGTCATGAATTCCTTATACATTAAATACCACTTTCATTTCCTTCCCATTAATCATACTACTTCATAATTTACTCTAAAATTTTATGGGTCAAATTCAAAAACATAGATTTTCCCCAACACCTATTTTTTCAAATTTACCTTATTTTTAAATTAAATTAAGCAAAAAATCAAAGTGAACTACATTACTTACCTTTATCATGCTAGCCATTATTTCTATATGTCTACTATCTCATGATCCTCATATCCATACCATAGTCTCTCGTCTCAATATCTTAGGTCTCGTAGAGTTTTTTTTTTTTTTTTTAAATAGTAAATTTACAGATTAATAGTTAAAAATATTATTTTTATTTCAAATTTACAATTTTTTCAATATCTAATTATTTAAGAATAAATTCCATATTTTTCTCATAACTACGTTTCTATAAACTATTTTTCAAAACCATAAATTTTCTTATAATCTTGATAACATAGAGAATTTTTCTATACTTAAAACATATTTTTTCAAAAAAAATGAATATTATCTTATTTTTTAGGTCCACCTAATGTTACATAAATTGGGAAACTCTTCCTTCTTCTCACATGACTTATATTCTATAGAAACAAGGTAAGTGAAAGTTTTTTTTTTTTAATTATTTAATTTCATTTCACTTTATGCCCTGTACTATAATTTATTTAACACAACATTACATGTTTCTATGTTTTTTCCTTAAGCACCGTCTTGTGTTTCAATTGCATTACACATGATGATATTTGAGTGGGGCATATATATACACACAATATTTTAATAAAATTATCAATTATTAATTCTTTCTCTCTTTCACAAACCCATCAAATTTCAATCTCGTTTAGTGTACACCTTAAAGGGTACATTAGGAAAGGGGTTAAAAAACCTTTTGTACTTCATAGGATTATTTTCCCTTATATAATTACCTAAAAACACTAAAATATACTCTTATCCAATACCATAAGTAATAAAATATGCTAATGCACTCCCATAAGTAATCCACTTCCTAAAATAGCCCCTACTTAAGAAGAAATTTATTTTACCCACTTTTTTATACTATGTCAACCTGGTTGACCTTGTTGGGAATTCAGTGCATAGTATGGAACTCCATCATACCAATATGATATAGTTAGAGGCCTAATGGATTCATTTTATGCCAAACAAGGTCGACCTAATAGACCTTGTTAGATAAATTTTGAAGAGGGTTTATGGTCAATGTTTGGATATAAATACCCCACTAAGTTAATTTATAATGATTAGATCATTCAATTCCACATCATTGTAGCTAGTAAATATGTTTATACTACCAATAGGACATTTCATTACTTAGGTTTTTCCTTGGAGAAGTATCACTTATCTTGTGGAGGTCTTATATGTATAGGAGAAGTCTTGTAGCCTAGATATAATATATATTTTTGATCCTTACAAGCCATAACAACCTCTTAGAAAAAACTATTGGCCAAGGGAGATATTAATTCATGATGTGTTCACTTAAACAAAGTAGTTATACTCCTATACATTTATATTTTTATAAGTATATGTTGTATAATTAATGTATTGAATTGTATCTCTCCTTTCTTAGATTATTTCTATGTTATCTTAAGTAGAATTGACTTTTCTTATTTATTATCTTCCCCATTTGTTCCTAAATCCTTGGTGAACAATAGATTAACTTTCATATTCATTTACTAGATTAGCTTGCATGTTTATTTAGTAGATTAACTTACCTACTTTTATTATAATTATAACACCTAGTTAGGGTTATCACATCATGACATTTTAGTAAAGGCCTTGGAAACCTCTACTTTGCCATTTTGTGATAAAATATCCCTTAGTTGAGGTTTAGTATATCCATTATTGGTTATGACATTGATTTAACAAAATATTGCTAAGAGGATGGTTAGTTGATTACCTTCTCTGAGCTTGAATATTAATGAGTAGGATAAGTTATAGATCTATCTTATTTCACTTGCATACACAGATAAATCACCAAGATAGTTGAAATATTTAATTATGACTCAATAATTGGTTGATGAAGTTAAGGAGTTGATTGAATCAACATTTGGTTGAGAGAAGTGTGGAAGATGTCTGGATGAGATGGAAATTATGGATTTTAATAGCTTTTAAATAATTATGTATGCATGATAATTAATTTATATTAATTGATATTTTTTTTAAAAATTATAGGGAAATGTTATTAGTGGGAAATTTGAATTTAGAATGGTGAGGAGATTAGTGTGTCAATTATAATCAAAGTTAATTATGACATTAAATTGGTGAATTTAGGCATCTACATTTGCCCCTCTTTGAAATGATGTTACAACTATCATAAGTAATGTTGTTTAAAATAATAATGATAAATTAGAGTGAAAATCAGTTTATAATAATGATTCCTTAGGTGGATTTAAAAGAATTAATGATGACCCCTTGAGTATTCATGTAGGAAAAATGGATGAAGAAGAATGTTATAAATGAAAGAAGGGAGATATATGGAGAGGATAAATGATTTAATTAATAATTAAAATAAAACAAGTACTCACCTATATAAAATTCTTTCATGATTTTAAGTATGTGTAAAATAATTTTCCCAAAGTGGATGGTTGTTAGGGAGAGAATTTAAAAAAATAAAATTTCCCAATTTTGAAATGCATGCTTGGATTGTGCCCCATGAAGCCTATTCCCAGTAGAAAATGTGGGAATGATATACCTCAATGGTAATCTCTTGCCAAAAAATAATAAATATAGTTTTTTAATTATTGTTAAAAAGTTTACAAGATTAATTTTTAAGTTGTAATAAATATTTAAAGTGTGTCGATTAATCAGTGTCAAAATTGCAGATAAAATGGGCTTAAATGCGAGTGAAAAACATGAATGGGGGAAAAGTGACTAGGAGGGATAAATATATAAGGGTGGGGGAATTTAAAATTTATTTTTGAAAATTTATTTGTTGGAGTAATGTTTTAACCACCTAGATTTTTATTTTTTTGCCCTAGAGTATGAAGGAATAATGGATCACATTCTAGTGGAGAGGCATCTTAGTGAGCAAGTATGAGCACAATAGTTGTTAGTGAGGAGTGGGGATGCATTAAGTAACAATTTTGGTTTTTGATTTAGTTTATTTTGGCATTAAATTATTAGGAAAAATGGTGAAAAATACTTCACCATTGAGAAAATAGTGGTTTTAGAGTTGTTTTATGAAAAAAAATTATGGTGAATGGTGGATTTGTCAATGGTCATAGAGATTTTGTGAGAATGTTAAAACCATCATTTGTCAAAGTGAATTCATGAAAGGGTAAGGTGAATTAATACAAAACTAAAGTTATTTTGTCTTTACATGTACCAAATTCATCTAAAAAAACCTCATCATGTGTTGAGGTGAATTTGTCTAAAGACAATGAATTCATGGTTACATGTAATGCATTCATATGATGGGAGTAGATAGGTATAAAATATAAAAATTTATAAAATACAGTGATAATTGACATGTTTTTAGTGAAATTAAATGTGTTAGAGATATATAGGAATTAGATATGAATTAACTTAGTATCTTATTGATTTTTGTAAGAGAGATTATACACACTTTCCACATAAGGTGATTGAGTGTAATAAGACTGATGATAAGGTTTACTAATTATGAGGGGGGTTGTTGGAGGTTATGGGTTTATATTACATTAAAAATATGATATAGATACACATTAAAAAGGATTTTACAAATGGTATTAATATAGCACTGGAACTTGGAGACCAACACATTCCACCTACCAATAGGTGAGATGATGGTTACGTTGGAGGATGTATGAAGGATAGTTCATGTTGCACCCTAGGGTAAGTGTAATAACATGAGACATGTTAGGTTATACAAATATATAGGGTATTTTTATAGGACACCATCCCCATGGTTGTATTAGGGATTTATATAGATGCATGTATGGCATTTGAGGAGATAGATAGATTGACTATGGTTTTTTATGGCTCTTATCAGTGGTACATTACTACCTTAAAAGAGTGGGAGACTATTTTATTTGGATTTATTGGATGTGGTTTAATATATGGTAGAGAGTTTGAAACTATTTTCATGTATAATATATGTACTTACCCACTTTTACATAGACGTACATCATGTAGTGTACATAAGAGGATCCAACATAAGATCATCCACATTGTTGCAGATGTGGGCATGGAAGCATATAGCAGTGGAGAGACCAATGGGTGAGATGAGGGGTAGAGGGAATAATAATAATTTTTAAATAGGTGTCATGTCATACATAGGAGATGTGGATTACTATAGGAGAGCATTTGATGAGATTAGACCATAAAATATCATATGGATGTCTTATAGGAAGGTAGATCCGTAATGGAGGTAATATGAATTATACATTGAATATATGATGTATTTTTCCTAAATTTGAGAGTAAAATGAGTATATAATTTAGAGGTATATGTTAAATAGGATTAGGATAAATTTTGGTGTTTGGCAGGATGTCCTTGCATGACTACATGTATTTCCATGGGTTGTGTGGGATAAATGATAGAGTGGGACACATATTAAACTATGATTGGTTGAGAATATTTATATAGAGATACAAATATCCAAATTCTAACCTAGGATATATGTGGAATATGTAGGGGTTACATATGTAGACACAACATGGTGGGAGTAGTAGAGACCATTGAAGCTGTGAGAGCCATATGTACCACCTAGGACATGGATGTAGATATTATAAGACATTTGTAGGACATAACTACATGAATTATTATATGTGATGATGTATATGGAGTAGGTGAGTTATTATATGATATTTTATGAGTAAGCAATGCCATTAAAACAATGAACACCATTTTGTAGAGAGTATTCTATGAAGAGGTATGTATTAGATAATAAAATAGAGATAATGACCTCTAAGTGATCTATGAGGTAGTATTTTTAGTGTGTCATGGATATTCCTAGGAATACACCATAATGGTCTCATCTAAGATCAACTGTACATGTCATGTCTGAGGTCCATAGAGAGAGATAAGGAGTGTTGATGGATGCATGCATACATACATACATATACTTACACACACACACACACACACACACACATATACACATATATACATACATATATATATGTATGTATACATATATATATATATTTATGTATATGTATATATATACATATATATATGTATATATATATACATATATATGTATATATATACATATATATATATATATGTATATATATATACATATACACAAACACACACACACACACACACACATATATATATATATATACATACATATATATATATATATATACATACATACATATATATATATATATACATATACATATACATATATATATATATGTGTGTATATGTATATGTATGTATATGTATAAATATAAAGAGAGAGAGACATAAGGTTCATTTGGATATTTGATTGTGTGATGTATTTGTTTATGGATGTGTTTTATGAGGTATGTTTAATTTAGATGAATGTGTTTGATGGATAAATAAATAAATGTGAGTATGAATGAAATTATCTCTCTTGTATTTAATATTTTGACGTATGTTAATTGTTTTATTTTAACATTTATATGGATAAAATAAATGTAAAAATGTATGTATTAAATTGAGATGATTTAATTACTATTTGTTATTTTCTTTTTTTAGAGTTTCAACAAAATTTCTAGCATTATATTCTGACATGATTTGAGCAACCTTTATTTTTATGTTGCACAACATAATATACATCAATGATATAGAAACATCATGATGTTTTATTACATTATACATGTAGGCATTATTAGAGTCACAAGTGTAAAACTTAGTGCATCATGATATGGTAGATCAAAATAAAACCATTTGTAGTTCCTGTAGTGATCTAGAATAAAAAATCAACATTGAAAACAAGATGAAAAAAATGTTTGGAATAATACAATAATTTAATAAAAAACAAAAAAACAAATAATTGTACAATAAAATAATGTACAAATAAAAAAATTAAGTAAAGCAGATAAATAAGTAAGAAAAATGTCATTTTGATGTCTTTAGTGAGAGTATAACCCTTTAGCATTTGAGATCCTTTAAAATGTTAACCGTCTAATGAGTAACCTATATAGAAGGTAACTGAGGTATGTTATTAAGGATAAGGGGTTTTTTTGACTATTTTTATAATTTATATTTTTTGGGTGATGGTGGTGGAAAATATAACCCTAGATACCCCATGTATCTAAGCATTGCCTACATAATCTATTTGGACCTTAAAATGATGTAATTCTCCTAATGAGGGAAGAAATGGATGATGAGATATTAGGCATGGTGACAATGACAAGATGAAGTGTACCCACCCAATAAATTATTATTAAGTGATAGATATTTATTAAGTATGAGTGTTTTTGTGTTTTATGAATTAGTGATTTATCTAAGGACTATATACAATAGTTTACTAAAACATGAACAAAGGTATATCTATGAATCTAGGAAGATCAAAACATAAAATAACATATTATAAGTAACTAAAAATATGAGTTATATACAAATGGATAATGGATGGATGGAGAATTATATGGTATCCCACAAAGTAACTAAGGTGTATATAGACAATGGCTTACACATTGTCCCATAAACTAATTTTCACCATGGTACTTGCCTAAAGTTCCATACGAATGGTTTTAACTCTCTCTCTCTCTCTCAATATATATATATATATATATATATATATATAGACACACACACACACACACACACACACACACACACACACACACACACACACACACACAATAGAACTAGAGTCATTTAATCATGGAATCATTTGAGGTACACAATTTTCATATTTGGTAATGACTATGTATGGATCTAACTAATTAGGTTCAAAATTTTCTTTATTTTTGTGATTGGTTTGGTGTTTCATTGGTTTTATTTTATAACAACATATCTATTTTTAAATTCTTGTTCTATTTTTCTTGTTATATCTATGATGAATATAATTTTGATAGGATTGAAGATGGTTAAGTGAATTAATACATTTCTCATATAGAATATTGAGCTCATGTAGCCGTGGGATGTGATATGATTCTTCATCAATAATGGTTTTTAGAGAGATTATTAATGATGGAAGCTCAATTTAAATAGGTAGTATGGACTCAATACCAAAAAATAGGGAATATTGGGTTATCCCTCTATGTGTGTGTATGATAATACAATAATTTAACAAATAAAGGTAAAGTTATATATGTCAAAAAAATACAACATCGTTGATAACATGCTTAAGATTCTATGGATATTTTTATTTGATGCCTCTGTTTGTCCATTTACTTAGGGATAGAATGGTGTGGAATATTTATGATTGATATGGTAATTTTAGCAAAGGATCTTGAAATAGTTATTTTGAAAGACATCATTATCCAATATCATGGTATAAGGGATAATATAACATCAAATTATATGGTTTTATATAAAATTGAAAATTTTATTTCCACTTATATAGGTTAATAAAATAGCTTCAAGCCACTTACTAAAGTACTCAATGACAGTGATTATATGTTTATGAAGATCTAAATAATTGGGAGTGATATTTCCAATGAGATCTAACCCACATGTGGAGAAGGGACATGGAATGGTAATGGGTTGTAAGGCTTGTGATGGACTATGGATTAGGTAAAATTATTTTTGGTAAGGGTAACATTTATTAACATATTGGCATGAATATGATTCCATCATTGGCCAATAATATCAAATAGGTAAAAGTTTATTTACAAGGACCATGCCACTAATATGAACACCCAAAATATTATTTTTAAATTCATTAGTTACGAATATCTAATCTTAAAATTTTAAACACCATAATAAATTACCATCTTTACTCATATAGTATAATGTATTTTTGAGGATGGTAAAGCAAGAAGCTTATTGGATGAAGGATTTCATATTATTTTAGGATAAGTTAGGATGGATCAAAATGTATTGAAGGTATGTATATATATTTTGGTACCAAGGATAAGTAGGAACAAAAACCTCATAGACCATTTCAAATTTTGAAATGTCATATGTTGGACATAATAATTTATCAATAAAGAACTAACTATGATTGTCTTCTAGATGCATGTTAAGGAGTGAACCGATTGTATCCACAACAACTAATTTTATTATGTTGAATTGATTAACTTTATAAAATTGGTTAGACTGAAAAAACACTATAAGACTATACACCATCCATTTATAAATAATTATCTTATCATATTTAGCTTCATATTCATCATTTACTTGGTTGATAATAAGCTTGAAATCCCATAAAACTAGGAGATAATATATTCCCCATTGAATTGATAGCTTAAGAACATAAATGAGAGATTCATATTCCATTATGTTGTTTATGCAATGAAATAATACTTGAATTACTTTTGTAATGACATCACCTTATCAAGTGATATGTAAAATAGCTGCTCCCAAACCATGATTTCTGAAAGAATCATAAAATTATAATTTACACTCTAATGATTCATTTAAGGACATGATAGCTTCATATAGAAATCCATGATTAGAGGTTTGATATTTGTAAATGGTGTTTTTACAAAGATATATAATATTACTTATCATTTGATATTATTTTGGTTGACATACTATATATAAAATTCACTTAGAATCATGACCCTCTTATTCATTCTCCTTGTTAGAGTTGATTTGGAAAGGATATACCTAAGTGGATAAATTTTGACAATGATTTTGGTTTGATTCTTGAGCATGTAGTGGAAAAGTTTTTGGGAAGGAAAAAAATCATGAGACACATCTTATATATGGTATAATAGTTTGTGAAACCAAGGTTATAATAAGATAATATACTACTCTTTTTATACCCTATTCATTATGGTGTGTTAAAAATTCCCCACTGCATACTATGTTGCTGAAATGTATAATAGAAGAGGTTTCCCTATAATTGGTGGATTCATTAGATAGTTTTTAAGATTTTTAAATGCCTATTTGCATTCCTCATTCTAATGAAAATCTATGTTATATTTAAGAAATAATTTAAAAGGATAAAATATGTCTACAAGTTGTGATATAAAGCTTTGAATTGATTGAATATTACCTTGCAAACATGAAGGTTTGATATTTTAAGTTGGAGGCATTTTTAGGATAGTAATAACCTGTATGATTCACTTTTATACCTCATTGTGATATAATAAAGTGCAAAGCTTACATGAAGTAACCCAAAAAACATATTTATTTAGATTGAGATGAGCCTTGTATTCCCTTAACTATTTAAAAATATTTAATAACATGTGATTATTTAATCTATTTTTATATTTTACCAAGATATCATCTACATAGTCTTCAATTATATCATGAAGCATATTGTGAAAGATAAATGTCATTACATGTTGATAGGTGGCACCAACATTATTGATGCTAAAACGAATTAATTAATAGTTAAACATGCCCAAAGGTGTGATAAATGTTTTTTCA
>JARHVA010003495.1:1700000-1807500 GCA_037957365.1 Torreya grandis | reverse complement strand
ATTGACTAAGGAAAAGGGAGAGAAGGATAACATGAAATGGTAACCTAAGTTAAGAATGGTGATGCACTAAATATGGAATGATCCACTTCAACCTGAGAGCCTTAATGACTACTAATGAGTTCAAATAAGACATAGACTAATCTAATTATATATCAAGGCCATAGGTATAAGTATTTTGTGTGGATGTTGAAGGGAAACCCTTCAATTTAAAGGATAGCGATAAATAGGTTTGTATGAGACAATATAAACTTGTGATACTTCAAGAAGTCACCAATGTCTAACACTTCACATAACCTATAAGGAACCAAAAGAATTGAATAAAGGTGCATGGAGGATTCATAGATGATGGAAAGAGACATACATTATGCAAGTTAAAACCCCAATAATGTACACTTCACTCCAAACTAGAATCAGAAAGTTTATCTTATTGCTTCAAGAGAGTGTTACAAGGTGATTTTGACAGAGTAACTCTATCACTAGTTGAGGGATATGTTTTTTGGCTCAAAATCCTCTATATATAGTAGAAAGGGATTAAAAAAATAGGGGGCTTGTGTGATAAATTAGAGAGGGGGTCATAAATGGCTATAACCACCACTATTGTCCTTAAGCTCTTTTGTATTCAAAGCATGTAATTACTTTGATCATGAGATGAACCACCTAAGATCATCGTAAATATCCTCGATCCCCTCATACATTTAAGTCTCCCATTTTTGGAGCTAAGAGAGCTATGTTGTGGGTAGTTACATGTCTCCACCAAGTGTGAATGATTTTATCTTTGCATTAAAAACTTGGTGTACTCCCTCACTTTGTATGTCCTGCATGTATAAGGACAAAATCCCCATATCTTTGAATCTAGACTAAGCCATGCTAATATTTGTCAAATATTATAGCCATGTCAAAGGATGAGGTATTCTCCATTAATTAGATACACTAGATCTTGCTTTGAAACCTAGACCAGATCTTTCCTATAGATGAAAAACCAATATAAGGACATTAGTTTTCATGTATCCATTTGTGTGAATGTAAGTCTATAAATTACATATCTTCTTTTGATATTTATTAGGTTTAAAAGGCATATTTTTGCCTCCTAAAACCTTACTATAACACTTGGCCTTTTAATGCATCTGGTCCCACTTGGGTCTACTTGAGCTTAGATCTCCATGAACCATCAATTATCTTTTCTAGTTGGATGCCCTTATGCCACTTGTCCTTGATTTATTATCCCTTTCAAATTAGCTAACCATTGACCTAATATCACTCTGTTGGATCTCATCTAAGCCAATTCCCATGGAATTTTTCTTTCTTTTAGGCTTATTGCACTTAGATTTTTTCTTTATGCACTTTCCCATAGACACTTTGTCTAAAGGAAATCATCTCTTTGGATTTTTTCTTTCAGACAATTTTCTTGAAATAATTTCCTTTGGCCTTTTCTTTCAATATTTTTCCTTAAGTTCTTAGGATTTTTTAAAATATCCCCTTAGAAATCTTGAAAACATCCTTCATGAAAGGAAAAGACCCTTTAGGTTTTGATAAGTGCCTTATTTTCCTTGAGAAGTGCCCTTCCCCTCAAAAAAATACCCTTTGGTATTTTTGAAAAATAACTTTCCAAATGGAAAGTATCTCTCATCATTCTTGAAAATTCCTTTTGGCATTTGAGAAATGGTCCTTCAATTTTTTTTGTTTCAACACTTCTTCTCAAAGGAATTCCTTTCGAAGTAGTTCCTTTGGAATTTTTTCCTTCAACTTTTTATAAAATACCTTTAAGCTATGTTTTTGGGAAATTTTCTAAAAAAGTGCCTTTCATAAAAAATGTAAGTTCCTTTGGCTTATGGAAGATGCCCTTTGGCTTTGAAAAAAGTCTTTTACTTCGGGACAAAAGTTTCAAAAGAAATCTTCCTTTGGAAAAATTGTCTAGGATAATTTTCCTGAAGGAAAAGTGTCCTTTAGAAAATTCCTTTGGGATTTTTGAAAAGAAACCTCCTCGAAAGGAACATAACCTTTAGATTTTTTAAATGGACTATTGGCTCTTTAAAGAAAGACCTTGAAAGGAAAATAGATCTTCAGAATTTTGAGAAATCTTTTTCCTGAAGGGAAAGGATCCTTTGGGTTTTTGAAATGTCCCCTTTTACTAAGAAAAGTGGCCTTCAGCTTCCTAAAAAAGATCATTTTTTCAAAAAAAACCTTCAGGGATATGAAAAATACCCTTTTTTGAAGGGAAATTACACTTCAAAACTTTGTAAATGAACCCTTTTCCCCAAGAAAATATATTTTTTTAGAAATTTTAAGTGCCATTTCCTTCAAGGAATTGAAAATTACCTTTTAAAAATTGTTTCAAACAAAAATTCCAAAATAATTTATTTCACTTAGTCTCCATAAAAGTTGAAAGTAATGAAAAAGTAAAGACTTAGCTGAATAAGAGACTTTACTCTTAGTCTTTTTAGTCTATAAGATCTTCTAGGTTTGTACTTAAACATATGAAGGCTTAATTTTGTGAAGGCTAGGAAATCATGAAGACTTAATCAGACCCTTCATCTTTGCCACATTGAGCCTACTTCAAAGACTTAGTATGTGGGCCAAAAACTGGCCAACATTTTTGGTGACTCATAGGGAAGCATGCCTAATATGCTTGAGAATCTAGCTCATTTTCCTCTTCCAATTCATTGGACATGGAGTCACTAATTTCTTTGACAAGGTTGAACCTATCTAGAAACTCCCCTTGAATAAATAAGGACAACAAGAACAAAACAAACACTGTGCCCAAGGCACTTATGGAAGGGAAACACAATTAAAAAGGATATGCACAATACACTTAGAAAAAAACATGAAAAAAATATATAAAAAGTATAATATATACAATGGCTAGAAATTCTTCTAATAGCAAGGATTTACATGAATCCCATTGATTGGGATGGGTAGTACCTCTCCATCCAATTAGACTAGTGAAAAAACATTATGTTGTTTGCATTTATGGATAAAATAAGGACCACTCTACAAGCTATCAAATTTGGTATGCTTGCCTAGTTTTGCCTTATTTCAATCCCACTTGAGGACTAGATCCCATTCCTTGAAGTCCCTTCATATGGCTCTCTTGTCAAAGGCTTTCTTGACTTGAGCTTGATGTGACTCTAGTGTTTTGATTACAAAGCCTCTCATTTCTTCAAGCTCCATGAGTTTTGTCAGTCTCACACTCATGGGATCATCTTCCATCAACTCCAACTAATGGGTTAGTTATAATGTAGGTAGCTCAAGAGAGATGGGTAACTTATCCTCTCTTCCATTTACTAAGACATATGGAAAATTGCCAATGGCAGCCTTATGAGTCACCTTGTCAACCCACAAGGTTGTCTTTAGTTTAGTGTGCCATGTCCTCTAATTCTCTTCCATAATTCTCTTGATGATTCTTATAAAAAATTTATTTGTGGACTTAGCCAGTCCATTTCCTTGAGGATAATAGTTAGAAGAGGTGTTGAGGTAGATGCCCATCTTGAGATCCCATCCACTCATTCTTAGAAGGATTGCTAATGCATTATCAAAAATGATAATGGATACAAAACCAAACCTAGTCACAATGCTATCATAGAAGTCTAGGAATACACCTTCATTAATTTATTTCAATGAAATGGCTCCCACCCACCTAGTGAAGTAGTCAATTATATTAAGCACCCTTCTATTCCCTACACTTGATGGAGGGTTGATCATTCATATGGAAATCTAGCCTCCATTATATGAAGGGTTTCTCTACCTAAATTAGGATTAGAGGAAGGGTTTTTAATCTTTACTTACCCATGCATATGCATCCTTGAAAATGTTGGACCAATAATAACCATCTCTCATCATTTTTGATGTTTTAGTGCTTAGAGCAAAATGGCCTCCTACAGGCCCATCATGGAATTGCTCTAAGAGCCTTATCACTTGGTCATCATCTATGCACCTTAGGAGCACTCCATTAAGGTCCTTTCTAAATAAAACCCCATCAACCAATGCATATGGTATGGATTGAAGTCTAAAAAACCTTCTCTTTTCCCTATCCATACCTTATGGACACTCACCTGTTATCAAGAAAAATGTCATATCTTAGAACCAACTAGTGTGAGGTGGAGGTGCATCTATTTAGAAGTTATCTTTTTATTACCAAGATAACCTCTTTATATTCATGAAGGTCATCAACCATATTCTCACACAAGCCTTTGCCTCTCACTAGCTTAGTGACCTTGATCTTCAAGTCATACTCCTTGACCTTGGTAATCCAACCAAATCTCTTTTCATTCAAGCCTTTGTTAAGAAGGAAGTCTCTCAATCTAAGATGAGACACCATAAGATATATTTTTCTATTGGAGAGTGTTATGCTAAACTTTTTAAAGCTTCTTACCACTATAAGGACTTATTTTTTTATGAAATTATACCTCACCTCATACCCCTCAAGCCCCTGATTGAAATATGTTATTGGATACTCAAGTCCTTCACCATTCTTTTAAATTAGCATAGATGATATATTATGAACATTAAAAAAGGAATAAAATATGAAATCTATTGAGAAATCAAGATTCATGAGGGTGGGTGCTTAGGCAATGGCTTGCTTGATAGCCTCAAATGATGATTTACCTTCATTTGACCAAGTGAACACTTGGTTATTATTTAGCATGGTAGTGATGGGTTTGACCAATTTTACAAAACTAGGTATAAACCTTCTCACAAATTTTATTTTCCGAAGGAAACTTTGGAGTCCCTTCTTATGCTTGGGTAAGGATAAAGCCAAGATGGAACTTACTCTATCAGGATCAATAACTAATCTCTATTTTGATATAATATATCATAAGAGTTTGCACTCATGGATAGGAAAAACACATTTCTTGGGATTAAAAGAGATCCCATATTCCCTACATCTCTCAATGATCAATCTCAAGTGATCTAAGTGATCACTGACCCTCTTAAATAAAACTATTATGTCATCAAAGTAGATAAACACCATCTTATTTATCAATCCTTGGAAGGGAATGTCCATTAATCTTTGAAAAGTGGCCGTAGTATTTGATAAGTCTATATTCATCTTTTGATAAGCATATGTGCCCCACTTTGTGGTGAAGGTAGTCTTGTATTGATCTTCTTCTCTCACCAACACCTAGTTGTATCTTGAGTACCCATCCAAAAGAGAGAAGCATTCTAAATTAGCAACCGTTTTAAGGAGTTTCTCCATGGATGGTAAGGTGTAGTGATCTTTTAAAGAGACCCTATTTAAGTCTTTGAAGTCAACACATAATTAGATCTCACCATTATTCTTCCTCATAGGTACCAAGTTGGCTATCCATGAGGAGTGTTTTATGGGGAAAATGATATTGGAGTCAATCAATTTGGTCAATTCTTTCCTCATTAGTTCTTCAATTTTTGGATTAATAGACCTTTGCTTCTACTTCACAGGCTTAGCATTGGCCTCCAATTATATATTATGTGGGCTAGCTTAGGATCAAAGCCTCTCAAATCACTATATTCCTAAGTGAATATGTCTGAATATCCCTTACAAAGTTTAATGAAAGCATGCCTTTCTACCTCATTACTTAACTTCCCAAGCTTGAGGAGCTTGTCCTTAAAAATAAGGACTCTTCCATAGTTCTCCTCATTAGTTGACATCTCCACCTTGTCTTTCCTCATATGGTTTCCATCATGGAAAAGACCTTTAAGGGTGACCAACCTTTTATGATCTTTTTTAGACCTAAATTAAACAATTTGATCTTCATATTGATGTTGAAATTTACCTTGGTTCATTGAGGAAAACTCTGCTTCCTACTACAAGAAACAAGTAATCTACTTATCATTATTGAAGACCTACCAGTGACACTCATTATCTAGCACTAATGGTCTCACTACTACTTTAAAATGTGGTTGTAATTTAGGGTTCTTCAACTTATTTGGGATATCAAATTGGTCTCCCATAGTTACCAACCTATCAACATGCTGATTCTAGTTCCTTGGTATATCTTGAATGTTAAAGGCTTCAAAATATTCAATTAGGTCTGACATTATAATTTTATAGGACCTCATTAAAGGATTCTTTGTAATATTAAGGCCCCTAACCTGGTTCACTATAAGATCACTATCCCCATATACTTGTAACTACTTGATTCCCCGCTCTACTATCCCACTGAAGGCCATGGATTAAGCCTTCATATTCTACTACATTAAAGGAACAACTAAAATGAAACTTATAAGAAGAGAACTACTTATCATTTGAATGGGAAACTAGCATTTCCATTGCACCTACTCCATTTTTTCTCCTTAAACCATAAAAAATAACTTCCATATACCATTAAGATCTTATTTAGGTCTAATGAGGGAAGGCATGAGTTGATTTTATTCATGTAGCAAATAGACACCCATGTCTCTTCCTTCAACACCTTCCAAAGGGTTGAGAAATTGATTATCCACCCATAACTCATCCAAGAATAAGTCTAGAATCTCTTTAGGATAGGTATTTAGCTCTTGACCAATTGTAAATTCATCCTCATCAAGGATAGTACAATTGAGGTTTATGTTATCTAGCTAATGGGGCTTAATGTGAAATTGTGCCATGGACTCAACCATGACTGATACCTTAGTCCTATACCTTGTTCTGAATGCCATGTATGACCAATCTATTATGAGATAGCCTCCTATCTTTTTTGTGAATTCTCTATAAAGGCATAATGCAAAGTTAGGAGTTACATCAAGGATCAACACATCCTAAACCACCAAGACACTAGGACAAACATGTAGTGTTAGACTCAAATCCTTGATTATACTGAATGGTTTTTTGGAAGAACCATCAATCTAAATTAATCCCTTAGTATGTGGCTCATATTTGAGGTTTAGTTGATTAGCTATAGACTTTGGAATTATTGAAGTGATAGCTCCACTATCTACCAAGAAACTATGCACCAAGAAATCATCAATGATTAACAAAATGTATAATGGAGGAGGTTTGACCACCTTACTTGATCCTTCTCCCATAGGACCCTAGGTTGCATTGGTGAGGACCTTAGTTTATTTACTTTGTTGCTTACCTATAGTTATTGTAACACATATCTTAGACAAACCTTCCTAAAGGATATCTACTTGACCAAGCATGGAAATCATGTCCCACATTGGTACACTCACACTAGATTTATTCATTTTCTCAACAATGTTGATTGGTAAACCACCAACCTTCACCTGTGCTTTTGGGGCCACTATTGTTGTTTGTTGAATTTGTAAGTTTTGTGGATCAAAATGGGTCCCTTGATTCTAATTTTTAGGAAGTTTTGGAGCTATGGAGTGACAATAGGATCATTAAGCTTAGGTAATGAAGGAGTAATGATAGGAGGTTCTTTGAATGTTCCATATTTTTTACTCACATTCCTTATTTTAAATCTCATATTAGCTACCATTGGAATGTATGCTTGGCTAAAACTAGCCTATTGATTAAGTGTATAACACTCTTCATGTTCATAATTAAACATTGTAGCACCTAACTAGTTTGGTTCTTCATTAGGTCCCTCACTTTGTTAAGACTATTATAATTTTGTCATCATAGGTATTTTTGAGTTTTGAGCCATAATAGATTGATTATATCCATAACTAGAACCATATTTCCATTGATCACTAAAATCCTAATTGAACTCAGTGTTAGGGACAATGGAATGATCAAAAGACTAAATCTAAGGTATTTTAACCTCACTTTCTTGAGCAATGTTGTTTTGATTAGGGACCAAAGTATTAAAGGTGCTTGCAACATTTGGATTATACTTATTTTTTCTAGCATAGTTAGGCTAGCCCTGTCCCTGACCTTGTCCTTGGAAATGTCCTTTAGAGGGTCACCTATTTTCTTGATAAGACTATTGTTGAGGCTGATATGGAGATTTATAAGGTTTATTGAACTAATATTTTTGTCTCTTCATATTCACCAATTCATTTCCAAAAGATTGAAACATGCTCTTAAGCTCTTAGAAATTTTTGTGTTCTTGGGAGTCACTAGATTGACTAGTTGATGCCTTTTCCTACATTAGTGCAGGAATGGAAACAAGTGTTGGAATAGTAAGAAGGAAAAAAATGGGATGAATATAAATAGGAGGTGGTTTGATCTTAGGAAACAAAGGCATTAGTGACCTACGTGTAAACTTTTTAGCTTGTACTAGACTATTCTTTGCTTTGATTGCCACCTCATAGGCATCTAGTAGTGTGTTTCCTCCCATAGATTGAATCATTACTATAATATCATTATTAAGAGATTTTAGATAGTAAAGTAAATCATAGTTAGGAGTAGGCCTAACAAAGACTAGAATTGTTTCCCATGTCTTTTGAAACCTAGTATTGAAATCTTGCATAATCTCATGAGGAGCCCTCTTGATTGTCTTTAGTTATTTAGTAAGGGACAAGTGGTCACTCTTGTCTTCAAATATCTTACACAATACATCACCCAACTAATTACATGATGTGATGGAGTTATTAGTAAGGTTTTTATACTAGTCTAGTGTTTTACCCTTGAATGAGATGGTCAATAACCTAATAGCTACATTTTCTTCATTGATGTTATGAATATTGCAAAAGTTGGATATATCCTTCAGGTGCTTATAAGGGGTTGTAAATTGGTCTCCCATGAAATAGGGAACACTTTTATGGGATGACATTGGAATAAGATCATACTATTAGAGGTCTAAAGGAATTTTACCATTGAAAGCCATAAAAGGGAAAACTCTAGGGGCTACCATGGTAGTGAAAGGACCCAACACAAATCTTCTTATAGAGGTAGACTTTGAAAATGGTTTAGGAGGAAAGTTTTCCACATATGGATGGGTGTTCACAAATCTTAACCTTCTTGATAAGTTTAAAGTTAATTCAAAAAATTCAAAAGGAATACCTCTAAAAGTTACTCATGTAGTCACCTTTGGCATAAAAGATAGTTATTGTTCTACCACAAGATGTTTGGGTGTTCCTTAGAGTCACCAGATACTGAAAGGTGAAAGCTATAACCAGTACAAACTGATCAAACCAACATCAAACTTGATGAATATTCTTCAAAATTGGTCCCATTGAGTATGCCAAAAACTATTTTAGCATAGAATTGCACCCTTATGGGAGAGTTTTTTAGGCTCTCTCACTCCCATCTACAATATTGGAATAAACTCAAGCTGTTGGTATCCTATAGTGACATTGAACCTCTAGGATATTTAATTATACTAGATCCTTAGATGCTTCACTTTAGCTTGTTTCCAACAATAGAATCTACTATTGACTAAGGAAAAGGGATAGAAGGATAACATGAAAAGATAACCTAGGCTAAGGATGGTGATGCACCAAATATGGAATGATCCACTTTATCATAAGAGATTTAATGAAAAATAATGAATTAAATTAAGACATAGACTAATTCGATCCTATCTCAAGGCTGAAATCATAAGTATTTTATGTGGAGGTCGAAGGGAAACCCTACAATTTGAAGGATAAAAATAAATAGGTATGTATGAGACACTATGAACTTGTGACACTTCAAGAAGGCACCAATGTCTAGCACTTCACACAACCTATAAGGAAATAAAATAATTGAATAAACATGCATGGATGATTCACAAATGATGAAAAGAGACATATGTTCTATAAGTTAAAACCCCAATAATACACATTTCTCTTCAAATTAGAATTAGAAATTTTATCTTATTACTTCAAAAGAGTGTTACAAGGTGATTTTTATAGAGTAATTATATAACCAATCAGGGGATCTATTTTTGGCTCAAAAGCCTCTATATATAATAAAAAAGGATCATAGAAGAGAGGGATGGCATGAGAAAATGGAGAGGTGAGTCATAAATGGCTGTAACCACCACTATTGTCCTTGACCTCTTTTGCATTCAAATCATGAAAATACCTTGATCATGAGATGAACCACCTAAGATCACCATAAATCTCCTCGAGCCCCTCGTACATTCAAGTCTCCCATTTTTAGAGCTAAGAGAGCTATGTTGTGGGTAGCTGCATATCTCTGCCAAGTGTGAATGATTTTATCCTTGCATTAAAAACTTGGTGTGCTCCCTCACTTTGCATGTCCTACATGTATAAGGATGAAATCCCCATATCATTAAATCTAGACTGAGCCATGCTATTGTTTGATAGAGATGATGGCCATGTTGAAGGATGAATGCCTCTATATTAATTGTATATATCAGCTCCTTCTTTGAAACTTTGACTAGATCATTCCTATAGATAGAAAATTAATCTAAGAACATTAGTTTTCCTATATCCATTTATGTAGATGTAAGTCTATAGATTGTGTAACTTCTTTTGATCTTTATTAGGTCTAAAAGGCATATTTTTTCTTCCATAATTCCTTACTAGAAACACTTGGCCCTTTTAATACATCTGGTCCAGCTCAAGTCTACTTGAGCTTGGACCTCCATGAACCATTTATGCTCTTTGATAGTTAGATACCCTTGTACCACTTGTCCTTGATTGATTAACCCTTTTGAATTTTTTGACCATTGACCTAATCTCACTCTATTGGATCTCATCTAAGCCAATTCCTATGGATTTTTTATTTATTTTGATCTCATTGTGCTTAGACTTCTTCCTTATGCACTTTCCTATGGACACTTTGTCTAAATGAAATCATGTCTTCATATTTTTTCTTTCAGACAATTTTCTTGAAATAATTTCCTTCAGCCTTTTCTTTTAGGATTTTTCCTTAAGTACTTTAATTTTTTTAAAATGTCCCCTTGGAAATATTTAAAACATCCTTCCCAAAAGGAAAGGACCCTTCAATTTTTGTTAAGTGCCTTTTTTTCCTTGAAAAGTGCCCTTCTCAAAAAAAAACCCTTTGGCATTTTTTAAAAGCACCATTCTAAAAGGAAAGTATATCCTAGTATTCTTGAAAATGCCCTTTGGAATTTGAGAAATGGTCCTATGGTTTTTTTGTTTTCGCACTTCTTGAAGGAATTCCTTTCAAAGGAATCCCTTTAGAATTTTTTCCTTTAGCTTTTTTATAAAATACCTTTCAGCTATGTTCTTGGGCACTTTTCTAAAATAGTGCCTTTTAGAAAAAATGTAAATGCCTTTGGCTTATGCAAGATGCCCTTCGGCTTTGGAAAAATTCTTTTTCTTTAAGATGAAAGTTTTGAAATAAATCTACCTTTTGAAAAATTGTCTTAGATAATTTTCTTGAAGGAAAAGTGTACTTTAGAAAATTCCTTCAGAATTTTTGAAAATAAACCTTCCTGAAAGGAACATGCCCTTTGTATTTTTTAAATGGACCATTGGATCTTTAAAAAAGACCTTCCCAAAAGGAAAATGGATTTTCAAAATTTTGAAAAATCCTTTTTCTAAAGGGAATGGATCCTTTGGGTTATTTGAAATGTCCCCTTTTGCTAAGAAAAGTGCCATTTAGTTTTCAAAAAAAGACCATTTATTTGAAAATAAAACCTTTAAGGATCTAAAAAGTACCCTTTTCCAAAGGGAAAGTACACTTTAGAAGTTTGTAAATAAACCCTTTTCCCTGAGAAAAAATATTTTTTAGAATTTATAAGTGTTATTTCCTTTGGGGTATTGAAAAGTACCTTTTAAACATTGTTTTGAACAAAAAGTCTAAAATAATTTCTTTCACTTAGTCTCCATACAAAGTTCAAAAGAATGAACAAGTAAATATTTAGCCGAATAAGAGATTTTACACTTAGCCTTTTTAGTCTATGGGATCTTCTAGGTTTGTGCTTAAACATGTGAAGGATTGATTTTATGAAGGGTAAGAAATAATGAATAATTACTCAAAACCTTCATATTTTCCACATTGAGACTACTTCAAAGCCTTGGTATGTGGGCCAAAAATCGGCTAACAAGTTCACTTGCAGATGGTTGAATAGTAAATGTATAAGGTAACTCATCAAGATGAATGTAATTGAAAAAATTGGGTGACTCACCAGTAGGTACATATCTATATTTAGTAAATGGTAGATAATTTGAATTATGATATCTTACTTCTAATAGTTTATAATATTGTAAGGGTTGAGGATCACCTAGAATCATAATTCCCATACTATCGTGAGAAAACATAAAACATGAATGGAGGGTGGATGGAAAGATGTTCATGGTATGGATCCACATATAACTACGAAGGAGGTTATATGGAATGTTTAAATCAAGTACATGGATCAAGGTCTCTTAAATGACAAGCCCCACAATAAGAGGTAGATAAATAATTTCCACCCACTAATGCTCATTATCATCATATACTTTTATATTAATGGTATTGGGCTCTAGTGGTGTTGTAATGTCCCAAATGTTTTATCAAACTTAAAATATGCAAATTTAAGCTCGAACCATTGTCTATAAACACTCTTTTTACTTTGTGCTTAGATATTATGACCTATACTTACAATGGAAGGTTATGATATGAACCCATGGGTGAAATTTTTGAATTTTCCAAAGTCACTTGATTGTTGGAGGATTCCCCACAATTGCTAAAAAATTAGACAGATTTAAATTCTATAAAACTTTGGATTATTGTAATGTTTTTTACAAAATGTCCTTATAAGTTGAATACATCTCTAGAAGATCCAAAATGGGAATTTGGGATGGTGTTTTCTCAAGTTTATACATAATGTTATATTTGCCTTCCTGGATAGGTAAAGGGATATTTGGGATTGTAATATTTGCACAACTTGTAGTGATGGCACAATATTGGGATTTCATTATAAGTATAGAATCATGATGATTAATACAATAAATGTGATTGATTATATATTAAAATAGGTGATTAGATTGATTAACATTATTTGTTTAATTTTTATCTTGGTTTTGATTATTATGCCCTAGCTCATGATTTGTAAGGGGATCTTGATATATCCCTACCTTTTTATTGTTGGATGTTGATGCTTGTTCATTCACTATTATTTCACCATTGTAAATATGGTATTATATGTATCTTTTTCATCTCATATATCATTTTGTGTAATGAAATTTTGTTTTAATGTAGTCATAATATTCATTATCTTTGTACTAGTCTGGTTTTAGAATTTTCTCATTAAAAGGTTTAGTACATGTAAATTTAACCATGTTTGTAGCAACCAAATTTTGAAAGATGACATCATAAGGTTCTCCCAAATGAGTGAATTTTTATTATATATTTTATTATTGAGGTTGACCATTTGGTATGGAGATGTTAATAGGATGAGTGATTTGGATTTGTTCAATATTAGTCACACCATCTCCTACCATGTTCTTGTTCTTTGCATAGAACTCAATTTTTTTTTAAGAAGACTTATTTTATTTAAAAATTTTGATGTCACCCTTGGAAATTAAATATATTTTAATATGAACTCCTTTATCTATGATTTAATAAAAAAGATGTACCATAATTGATCTATAAATAATAATCCAATTCTAAATTAGGATTGATTATAAAATAGATAACAATTGTTTTTTGAGAGGTGACCATGGGAAATGGCTTTCTAAGGCATATAATGTTTGAAAGAAGGACGTGAAAGTATCCCCATCAAGTTTTTTTCTATTATATAGGTCTAACATGGTTAAATCACATTCTAAAAGTGACTAACACATTTTTTTATAAAGGTCTTCAAAGGTTGTGATTGATCCTTTGGGTAAGTCTAAAAATAATTCTAGGTATAACCCCTTAAATTTCATGGAAAGAGTCTTAACAAATAAAACCTACTATAATCAATGTCTTAACATGAAATATAAAACTCTTTAAGTTATTATCTAAGATTTCCATTGGCTTTGTACTTTTCAAACTTTGTGGATTTAAAATATGAATGAAAGAATACCATCATCATGTTAAGGTTGAAAGGGTGTGGAGAAAATTATTTAAAGTTATATTGTTTAGTTTTGGAAAAAAATATTGTATTTTAAACCTTATATCTTTCCCTTCGTGTTTTGTCATTCTTGGATATATTTTGTATCCTTAAGTGGTGATTTAGATTTGGATTTGAAAGAGAATTGGAAGTTTGACCAATGAATTGATTTTGATTTATTTTTAGATTGGAAAATGGATTGGATGATTTATTTATACTTTAAAATGGATTTTAATATGAACTAATTAATTTATTTTGATTTATGTTTGGATAAAATAATTGATTAGGAATCAGACTTGTAAATTAGTTTGAATTAGAATTTGAAATATAAATCAAAATGTTGAATGTGATTTTGATTGATTTGATTAGGATTCAAATCAGTGTTTGAATTTTGATTTGGACTAATTGAATTAGTATTTGAACTAGGGTTATAATTTTGGTTTTGATTTTGATTGATTGGATTTATATTTGAAGCAAGGTTTGAATGTTGATTTTAATTGATTGCTAGATTCAAATTAACATTCAAAATTCTAATTTTGATTTAGATTGATTGGTAAATTTGAATTAACATTCAAATTTCGATTGGGGATTTGATTTGATTTGATTTCAAATGTACATTTGAATTAAGATTTTGATTTTGATTTGTTATTGATATAAATTAGAATTAGGATTTAGATTGGTTTGAGTTAATCCTATATTTTTGGCATTAAAAATAGAATGAACGATATTTGGATTTGGATTAGATGATTTATTTTTAGAAGGGTTATTTGCTATGTTTGAATTAAGTTTATAAAATTTCCTTCATAACTTTTTGACATGATATTCAATGGAAAAGGAATGGTTTTGTTGGGATTTTTTTGTCTATTACCACTTTGACTTTATCCATGTACGTTTGACAAGCATTTTGTTTATAATTATTGGAACCTATAATAGTTTTATGATTCCCTATGGAATCAATAGAGATTCCTTACTTTTATATGTGAGGTATGGATTATTTATTATAAATCAAATAATGTAAGTATTTGGGATCAAAATCAAGGGGAAGCTTACCTCTTAGGCCTAATTATTTGAAAAAGAATTTATTTTTATTCTCTATGATATATTTTGTGACATGGGGAGGGGGATTGTTATGTAAACTAACTGTATGGACATGTTATTCTTGATAATGTCTTTCATATTCAATATTGTCATTGATATCAACATGAGGTTATGGGTTACCAAATTGAAATGGGTCATTTCCAAAAGTCTCTACTTTAAATTGGGGATTATTAAATAAGTCTATTTGAATTATTATGGGATACATTTCATTGGAAGGTTTGACTCAAAAAAATGTGAAAGACTAAAAAATTTGAAAGTATAGACCCTTGATAACAAGTTTTAAATTTATTTGACTTTGGACTTTCATCTTGATTTAAGATTTATTATGATTTAGTATTTAGGTTTCAAAATATTTTAAAATTGGTTTTCAAACACAAAAAATTCAATTACATGGTATTAAAAATGATATAAAAATAAAATAAGATAACAAAAAACTCTATTTTAACCAAAAAGAAATATAAAATATAAAAAAGGATTAAACTAGGCAAAAGGACTTGAATGTATTATAGGATATCATATATACTGACTCATCCATTAGAATGTGTCAACCTAATGTTTCAAATCACTATCTATGGAGGTAGAACCATACTCATATCCCACTTAACTAGGTTTCAAGGGTAAGTTGAGAGTAACTTCCCAAAGCTAATTGCTTATCGATGCCCTATAATTTAAATAATTAAAATAACTATCTTGGGATTAATGTTTATAAAATTTGATCTATGATTATTCCTCTATATAAATTTTATTACATGAGATGAAAAACTATGGAAGAATCTAATTTAACATACACACATAAATGGGTTTAGTCCTAATGTGTCCAACCCAATCATAAAATTTTAGTAGGTTAATGTTAGAAAAAAATCAAACTTTATGGTATTTATTGAAACCTTGGGTATTAGATCATGAAATTCACTCAATTAATGGTGTTCTTAAACACACAATGACTTTTGAAATTTAAATAGTGAATCCTCAATTTATATTTCCCATTGGTACACGAGTGTGGCTTACCACATGGTGATGAAATCCATAGTTGATAAATCCCCTAGAAATTAAAAACAAAGAGGTTGGAAATTGTCTCTAATTTATAGGTATCATCACAAATGTGTTTTTAAGGAAAGATTATTCACACAAACATAACCAAGGTAAAAAACTCATAAAGTTATTTTTTATTTCTAAGTATCATCACCAATGCGACACTAAGGTAATAACATACATAACTTTGTGATACAAATAAGAAGAAATATTTACAATGAAAATTAAATGTGATATAATGACTAAAAAATAAAAAATTATTTATTTACTACTTTCAAGAATTCAAAAACTTAAAATAATCATAGTTATCAAAATAAAAATAAGATTAACAAGAAAATAAAATAAAATGTTTTATGTTGGTTTAACTCTTAATTTCTTTGGAAAGTGCCCTACATAAAATAGTTAGTAATTTATTTGTGAAAAGGTAATAAATTCAAATATCCTAAAAATTATCTAGACTAGAAGCACAAATTCAATATAAATTATTATTAAAAAAAAAAACTTTTATAATGAAATTGTTGTTACGTAGAAACTAAAGAATGCTGAAATTTGTTAAAATCTAGAAAATGGGGAAAAAGGGAAACAAAGAAAAAATTAATTGTGACATAAGACAAAACCATTGTAAAAAAGGATGGAATCACTACGACTGAATAAAATTTCACTAAAAACATAGACAAAACCACCATCCTAAAAAAGTTAAAAAACATGAAAACAAAATGCCAACAACTAGAAGCAAAACTACTGCAAGGTTAAATACAAAAAATTCAATATTAAATATAACCACTACATGATTATAAAAAATGTTTCATAATTAGACAAAATTGTTGGAAATTTGAACAAAACCATTGGGATAAAAAATCTAGAATAAAAATAGAATGTAAGGAAGAAATTGGGAATCATAAAATGAAACCACTATAGTAGAAGATAAAATCATTGCAATAGAGAATGCAATCATTGCAAATATAGAAAAGAAATTAATAATTTTTGTGATAAAATTATATTTTTGTAAATAAATTAAGAATAAATAATAGATGAACAAAATAGGTAAAACAACAAACAAATGAATGTCATAAAGTTGAAAAACTAAAAAAACTAGAAATAATAAATAACAATTAGGAAATAAAGGAGGAAATAAAGGAGGAAATGATTTCTTTTTTATCCTCCCTGATGAAGGCTGATAGAAACATAAACTTGAAAAGTCAGGATGATATTCTATGTGTGGTTCCTCCTTTGGTCTCAAAGGAGCAGAATAACATGTTATGTTCCATACCTAAGGAGGAGGAAATCTTCAAAGTAGTTAGATCTCTAGGAGGTGATAAAGCACCTGGACCAGATGGGTTTCCCATGTTCTTTTTTCAAAAGCTCTGGAAACTAATTGGCAAAGATGTCAGTAATGTGGTGAAGGAATTCTTTGGAGCCAAATAGATGCTGAAGGAAGTTAATGCTACTTTTTTGTGTCTGATTCCAAAAAAGGTTGGAGCTGACAGTCTCGATCAGTTTAGACCAATTAGCCTCTGCAATTCTCTCTATAAGATAATATCCAAAGTTCTAACAACCAGATTAATTCAAGTGATCTTGTCGATAATAGTTGATCAGCAAAATGGATTCATTCTGGGCAGACAAATCCTTAATTTTGTAATAACGGTGCATGAGAATATTCACTCGCTATACAACTCTAACAAAGAGGGGTTCATAATGAAATTGGATATTACGAAAGCATATGATAGGGTGGATTGGTTATTCCTTTCTAATAGCCTTATTGCCTTTGGCTTTGAACAAAGAGTGGTTGATATGATCAAGCAGTTGATATCTACTACTTCTATTGCTGTGTTGGTAAATGGGAGTTCGTCTCATTTTTTCAATCCGTCAAGGGGATTAAGACAGGGGGATCCTATTTCCCCTATTCTATTTATAATTATGGCTGACAGTATGGGGCGATACTTAGGGGACTTAGTTTGTAAAGATTTATTTAAGGGCCTAAAACCCTCTTTGCATCCTTTAATATGTTCCCATGGTCAATTTGTTGACAACACCATCTTCATGGGGCAATCTGAAGTCACAAAAGCTAGAATTTTAAAAGAAGCAATAAATTTATATTCCTCTACCTCTGGACAACTGATAAACTGGAACAAAAGTGCAATATTCTTTACTAATATCCCAAGTCATAGACAAAACAAAATAGCAAAAATCCTTGAATGCTCCATAGGATCTTTTCCTTCCTCTTACCTTGGTCTCCCTTTTGGAATGAATGTTCCTAAAGCTTTTTGGGAAGGACTAATTAACAAATTTAGTAATAAATTAGCCGGATGGAAAGGTAGTTTTCTAAGCCAAGCTGGAAAGCTCACCCTCCTTAAAGCAAGTCTACAAAGCATACCCACGTATGCTTTGAGTCTTTTCAAAATCCCTACTAAATTTACTGAAGCTATTGAAAAAATTTAGAGAAACTTTCTTTGGTCAGGTACTGAGGAGAAAAGAAGAATGCCTTTAATAACATGGGATAACATTTGTAAACCTGTCAGGGAAGGTGGACTAGGAATAAGGAAAATTAGAAGTATGAACACAGCTCTCTTAGCTAAGTAGGGTTGCAGGGTTTATCAAGAAAATAAAGAATGGAGCAAAATATGGAAGCACAAATACTTATTTAAGGCAAAGTCGCTCCCTGAATTCTTTTCTAATCTAGACATTTCCCATCCTTCGGCCATATGGGGGGCAGTCTAGGGGACTAAACAGGTTTTAGAAGAAGGAAGTTCTCAGAAAATTGGCAATGGTAATAAGGTGAAATTTTGGGAAGATATTTGGTTAAAAGGAAAACCTTTGCAAGATGAAATCCAAGATAAAGATGTTATAAACCGATGCAAGCAAAGAGTGGGAATAATGGTTAACCAATACTAGTAGAACAACTCCGAGGTGAACCTAACTGACTATGATCAAGATTTCAAGGATATTCAAATATCCCTAAATGCAATATCTCTATACCCTAATCTTGAAGATAAGATTGTTTGGCACAATGAGTCAAGTAGACAGTTTAAAGTTTCTTCCATTTTCACTTCAAAGGGAAATGGCAACAAACCGCTGTGTATGAAGGCCTAGATCAAGGGGCTCATCCCTAAAATCAAAATCTTTTTCTAGACCCTTCTCCAAAACAAAATCTTAACTTTAGACAATTTACAGAAAAGAGGAATATATATTGTGAGCAGGTGTATCCTTTGTAAGAAGGGTCTTGAAGATATAGATCATTTGTTTGTAAACTATTCTTACACACAGCTAGTCTGGAAAGAAATTTTCAATATGTGGGGTATTGCATGGATCCATCATAAAAATGTGGAGTTATCTCTTAAAAGCTGGTACTGCCCCTCCAAGAATTCTAAAGCAATTTTTTTATGGAAACTTACTCTTCCCCATATTTGGTGGGGAATATGGAAGGAAAGAAATAACCGAATCTTTAGTAATAAAGAGCTTCTTGGATGGGTGGTAGGATAGAAAATCATTAGAGCTATTAAGGAGAATTTTTTATCACAAAAGAATCCAAGCTCAACCTGCCAAGTGGATGAGCCCTTAAGTATAGAAAATTCTAAAGGTAAACCTGATAATCCTAGACTAGGAGTTACATGGAATGCTCCTCCTCAAGGGTGGATTAAAGGAAACTTTGATGGAGCTACTAAAGGGAATCCGGGGAATGCAGGTTGTGGTGGTGTCTTGAGAAACCATACGGGAAAGGTTATTGATGTTATTGCAATCCCCATTGGTAAATCAAATTGTCACATTGTTGAAGCTACTACCACCCTTCAGACCATCAAAATAGTTGTGGATTTGGGATATCCCAAATTGTGGCTTGAAGGGGACTCACTAAACATCATAAATATTCTTAACAATAAAAATATTGTGTCTTAGACTATAGAGGCTATGGTAATGGAGATGAAAACCTTAATAATTTTTTTTGATAAAGTGACTATAACCCACACCTATCACGAAGCCAACGGAGTTGTAGATTGGTTAGCAAACTGCGCAGTCCAGACAGGTCAAAAAATGAGGTGGCAAGAAACATTAGAAAAGAAGGTGGAACTGAGGGCACTCATTCTTCTTGATACAACTCATGTAAAGGAGGAATGATTAGATTGTTATAGTAACATAATGAGCTGGAGAAGTGGTTTTATGGGGAAAGGTCTTCAATCATTAAAGAGGAAGGCTCTTGAAAGTTGAAGGCTCTCGAGGACCCTGAACGTGCCCAAACATAGCCGACTCTCAAATCAAACTGGTAGCAGGTGGGATCATTTTAAAGTTCACAGTGACTGGGTTTCCAAGGAAATGAGTATGGCTCGTGAAAGGAAGGGAGAACCAAGGAAATAGGAGCCCAAAAACTGTGACGAATGGAGAGAGAAATAAGATGTCTGGAGAATCTTGCAGAAAGGAAAAGTCGTGAACTATATGGAAAAGCTCCATGGGTCAAAACTGCATATCACTACGGCCTTTTTCAAAAATTGGATTGATGAAAGGGTCACATTGCATGGTATAACAGTGAACCTTATAGAGGATTTTATAGCAGAGGTTACAAGGTTGCCTACAGATGGACTTAAATTCTCCAAGCAGACAAGCATTTCGAATGAGGCCTTTTGTAAGTTCCCCAAGACGGATGTGGAAGAGCAAAAGCTGGTCAAAAATGGAGATTTCTATGAACTGGAATAGATTAAGGGGATATGGAGGGATATCTTATGATGTATAAGGGAGTATTTCATCCTGGACGGAAGGAGCAAGAGAGTGCATAAATTCCACTTTGTCTTCCTTAATCATTTCAGGCACAAGGTAAGACTATCTTTTCCCTTTGACTTGTGCTATTCTTGGGTCTAAAGTTTATTTGCTCATAGGAAGAAGGAAACGCATCCTATCCTGCATGAAGGCCTAATTCTGTTAATCGAAGGCTACTGCAAGAATAAAGCTATGGTTAAGAACCCTAACCAGGGGAAAAATTAGGAGTCTGGGAGCAGAAAGAGTGATATTGTAAAAGGGAAAGACAAAATCAAATTCCCTAGTGCCAATAATTAGAATGTAAAAGAAGATACAGAGCGCGAGAGAATTGATAAACCCAGGGAGGAAAATTTGGTGGAAGAAGAAGGAACTGAAAGTTGGAATACAAATTCAAATGAGGGTGAAGAATGTCAAGAGAAGAATGAGACGGAAGGAGTCAGCAAAGAGGAGGAATTTGAAAATAGTAAAGAAGAAACTAAGGAAAATTAGAAAATGTCGGAGGAAGATATTGTCCAGGATGGCCCGGTTGAGGACCCAATTTCAAAAAATGAAAAGGAAAATATAGTTCAGGATGACAATCAAGAAATAGACATGGAAATTCAAATTGAAACCAAAGAACAGTATCAAAGGGGCCATGAGGATCACTTTGAAGAAGGTGGGAATAGTCCCAATAAGAATTCTGATGAATGGAGAGAGAAGGGGTAGAACGATGGTATGCACACACCTATGAGTTGGGTTAATTGCAAAGCAGAGGCTTCTCTCCAATTTGATTCTTGGATGTGTAAGGAGATTAAGGATCTCAAAAGGAAAGTGGAAATTATGGAAGATAACTAGAAAGCTGCATGGAACAAAATTAACATCATGGAAAAATAGATAAGAGATATCCCCGTCAAGCTCAAAGATTACGAGAATAACCTTCGCGAACTCATTAAGGAGAACAGAATGAAAATGGAGGAAGTAACGTCCAATATTTGTGTTGCAGCTGTCAATATTGGAAAAAGAGTAAATGAGGAGACCAAATCCTTGGAGGGGCTGAGCAAAAGGACGAGACAAAGCTCTAGAAGGAAGGCTACACAAGAGGGAGCCAAGTTGGCGACAACTACTACTCAGGACACAACTGTTGTGAAAGGTAAAGAAATAGTGAAAATGATTTTGGAACTGGAAGAATAGTCTGGTTCTTCTTGTTGGTTATGTTTACTGGTACTATTCTTTGGTTTCTTTTTGTAATCTTCTCTCTATGGTGCAGCCAGATCTTTGTTAAATCTGGGTTTTGACTGGAGGTCTCTCTGGTGGTTTTAGGTCCATTTAAAACCTCTTTTTGGTACTTCTCTGTAGTAGTTTTTTAGGTTCTACCTGTGGTCGTTGAGGCTTTATCTTTCTTTCTTTGTACTTGGGTTTTGGGGTCCCATCAAAACCTGATTTTACCTTAATCTAAAACAATTAGGAAAAATATAAGTAAAAATAGCCAATGACAAAACCACTACACTAAAAGACAAATACACTATTATTTGAAAAAAAACATTGTTTAGGTGTATGAAACCATTGTTTCATAGAGTGAAACCACTATTACATAGGTAACCATACAACTCAAAATATTGGAAAAATGAACTTACAGCTTAAAAAAAACCCCTTTCAAAGAAAAATTAAATAGATATGCACTTTGAAGTAATTCAAATTCAGCTAAAACAACTAATAAGTGTAATTGTGATGAAGAAAATGAGGGAGATGTCTCATTGGGAATTCTAAAATGTGATAGCTAAAAATTTAGATTTCTAATGTAAGTTAGGAAATGAAACAAAATGTAACTCCCTATTCTAAAACTAAATTAAAACTTAGATTAAATAATAACAAGAAAATAAAGATAAAAAATAATATACTAAAAAAGTAGGAAAAATATACTCATCACATACTCCATTGTGAACGTGTAATTTTATCTTGATTTTTTATATATGGGTGCTTAATTCATTCCTCCAAACAAAGGCAAATTAGGTAGTATATGGGTGGAAATAGTTTGGATTCTCAATGGATGCATATGGTAAATTCGGTAGAGACTGGATATAATCAATTTGGATGATTAAAATGATGGAAACCATGTAAATTTATAGACTTATAGATGAGGATATGAATATTTGAGAATAATATAGATTTATTGGATAATGTTAATTATTAATAGCTAGATTTGAGTCCTCATCTCAATGGATGATGACTAATTCCCATGTGTGTGAGAAAGAAGAGGAAATTTATTTGATAGTTGAAAATGTCTTAGGAATGAGTCAATGTAGTTAGATTACTAACTAATATATTTGAAATGTTCACTTATGAATCAATAGTTAGTTGAGAAATTCAAGAATTTGGTTGGATGACTCAACATTTAGTTGAGAAAAGCATGAAAAATGTCCAGATGAGATGGATATTATAGTTTTTAATTAGTTTCTTGAGAATTATGTGTGCATGATAAGTAATTAATATTGATTAATTAACTATTCAAAATGTGGAGGGAAATGATATTAGTGGAAAGTTTGAATTTAGGATGGTGAGGGGATTAGTATGTTGATTATAATAAAAATTAATTATAACACTAAATGTGCATAATTTAGGTGTTTACAGGTGGAAATTATGAATATATATGATTATGAGACCTCATAACCTAGTCTACTAGTCTACACACCCTAATAGACCTCAACTCTATCATGGTACCAACTATGGAATTTGAATTTTGATTATAAATAGGAGACGTGCCAAATAAATATCATGTCTTTTATGTGATATTAATTTTGTATTTTTTACTTTTGATCATTGCTTTTTTATATGATATACATTTTATATATTTTTGATTTTGAGATTCCTTCTCCATATAGATTCAAAAAACCAAACATGGGTTCTAAAAATTACCATCACAAGAGAGATTATAATTGGTTATTAGAGAAGAGAACCTAAAGACTATGGTGTTTTAGACTCCTAAAATTTCACATTAGAAGAAAGTACAATCTTGAATTTGACCTTGGAGATGTGGATTAAGAGGATATTATGAATATGAGCATATAATGAATGGGTTTCCCCAAATCAATTTTTTTTAATGATTATGGTATAATGAAATATAGGTATGAATCTCATCATGAGAAATGGTGAATGTGGATGAAGACATGAGAATAAATTTTTAGAGTTTTTAAAACAAAATATTATGACAAACTTTGAATATATGAAATCACAACTCTTGATCATTTACTCATCTTTTGAGAAAGATACATAGTTAAGGTAAAATATAAAATTTATTTTATGAATTTATGAGCCTTTATGAGGAAGGCTTAGTCCTATCCAAGGTCTTACAAAATAATTTACAAACTAAAAAATTAAGAGGCATGAATTAATTGAAAAAGGGTAAAAAATAATAATTAAACCAAAGATTTCGATAATATTAGAAAACCCAATGGTGTTAAAAATGACAAACAAGAAAAAATGAACTTAAACAAGGGATTGAGGCTAGTTTACAAATATAAACCTATAGGTATGTAAGGAAATGATGTTGATGTTATGCTTCAAAAGAAAAAATTTAAACAAGATTTGTAATAAATGTTAGTTCCAAATTTATACACAAATATAAGTATCAAGTAAGTAAATAGTACTATAATATCAATATAGAAAAACATATAATTAAGAAAATAATCTATTCAAAAACTGAGTGTTGGTTGGTTTTTTAAATATGTTTCCTTTGCTAGTTTTTAATTTGTATGTTTTGATGTAGGTTTTATGAACTCCACAATGTAAGGTAGACCATAATGTTTTAGGAACTC
Organism: Torreya grandis; assembly: GCA_037957365.1. NCBI lineage: Eukaryota > Viridiplantae > Streptophyta > Pinopsida > Cupressales > Taxaceae > Torreya > Torreya grandis. The sequence continues at coordinate 1,783,037 of JARHVA010003495.1, read as the reverse complement.
AATTGACATAAAATCCACTCTAAGGAATGAGTTTTAGGTATGCAGTCTACTTCACCCTATTGATGGAATAAGGTTAGGGCATACAGGTTGTTGAAAAGGTTTTTGAATGGAGGTATGGTTCCTAATAAGGGTAATAAATCTCTATGTTAGTTAGATGGGTGGTTGGTTGCTAATCTAGAGTGGGTAGGTCTAAAAAAAACTTAAAAAGGATGGAAAGGTAAGACATAAATGAAAGCCATTTGGTCTTCAAGAATCGCTTCCTTGGCTAGTTTCTAAAAAGGATAAGTGCTCTCAGAAACTATGCCTATTGCTACCAATAATTGCACACACAAAATCAAACATGGCTGAGAAGTATAAGGAAATAATGATGCAAGAAATTCACAAGCCTCAAACAAAGGTTGAGCCTTTTAGGGAAGCTATTGCACACCCTTAATTAAGAGATTATGGCTTAGGATAATGAATTATTTGAAGCAACTGTTACACACACATAGAAAACTACATCCAGGAATACACTTGTTCATAATAAAAAATATGAATCTATTTGAACTTAATTATCCCAGTCAATATATTTACCAATCTTTTAATAACTATTACACATCTACAGATTAGTACATCAATCAAAATAATTAAGAATCCATTCATAGCATTTACACACTAAATATTATTGAAACATACAACCAAATAAAATAAAAACTAATTACATATAAGTTAGAAAGAAAATAAACAAACACATTTAGTGATGACCAAAATTGGTGTTACTCTTATATTCAAAAATTCTTTGATAAAAATCCAAGTTGGATTACAATTGTTTAAATAGACTTGGGGAAGCGATCACCTCATCCTCCAAGATTATGTAAGGTTATTAGATGTGGTATTTAGAACATGAGTTTTGACTGTGGTCTAAAATGGTATAAAAATCTACTTATAGTTATCAGTTTAAAATAGCCTTTGTAAAAGCTATGCAATTTATGCATGTGTATAAAGACAAAAGCAATTTTTTATAATTATAGATCAAATTACATTATAATATATCCTTTGATAGGTTTTCATAACATCCTCTTGATCTTTCATATTAGCAAACTTTAAAATAGAAATCAAATATATGTCCAAGATAAGTACCACTTTACCAATGTTTTAGAATTAGTGACACTATTGTTAGCTAAAAATAACTGTGCATTACATACCATCCACTATAACTATAACCTTCTTTTATTTAGTTTTAATATCCTCACTTTTATATTCACATGCACATTCACATTCTTGATTGAGTCTAGATCTTTGAAAATTCCACTATTGATTCACACTGTCGATCTACTTCATGATGGAACATGAGCATGCTATTTGGTAGCTCTACATGGCCTTAATTATCTTTATAGTCATATCTCTAACATTTTTGTTCGACTTACAAACTTATTGCTTACTCTAAGACCTTTAAAAATTCAATGTTCATCTCACGCTATCAAGTTGATGTAGTTTGTAGATCTAGTGCTTTGACTCACTGACTCCTATGATATTTTGACACTCATCACATCGTCATTCCTTTGAAAAGTCTCTATCAATATCATAACATCAAATCAATTATATGAATCAACATTAGCCATTGATATTATTGGGCCCAATAACCTTTGATTTCAAAATAACTTATTTAAAATCTTAAATTTGATATCCATGTGACCATCAAAGACATCCTCATGACCATCAATGACATCCATGCAACCATCACATTTAATCCCCTATTATTTTCTTATTGATCTTAAATTTGATACCTGCATGACTGTCAAATATGTCCTCATGATTGTCAATGATGTCCACATGACCATCACAATTTGAACCCATGTCCTTTTATTTCTGATCTTAATTTTGATGTTTATATGACTATCAAAGACATCCATGCAACCATCACATTAGTTTAAATCCCTACGAGCTAGAAACTTATCATTTCCTAGTTTGTTCTACTCCTAAAAGTATAAATGATAATAATACTTAGCATAATACTTTGGGAAACATATGTAAAGGACCCTAAATGAATATTTTAGCCTAAGGTCTTAGTATTAATAGAATATGATTCAGACCTATGCTAAAAAAATCTTAAATTAAGCTTAAAACATAAAGAAAATGTTCTCTAAGTAAGGCTACCACTTGGATGTATGGTATTGGTCTTGGGGTAATTGTTTTAGAGAGAAAGCTTATAGGGTTTCTATTGTGGGGACCCTAATTTTATTAGATAAAATGTCCAAGACACAAAGTCGACATGAATTCCATTTAGGGAATTGTTTTGGACAAAATGTCTACAACAATTCTCCTAAAAACACAATTATCACAGATAAAATGTTTGCAATAATGTTTCGAGGGATGGTCTCAAAAATGGTTGATGGGTATAATGTCTCATATAAGATATTTAAAGGAATTAGTTGAAAGGAAAAAGGCTCCAATAAAATTCCTAAAGGGTAAGTCTCAGAGGGTAAAGGTTGGAGGTTAAAGCCTCTCAAGCAAAATGTGTGAAGGAATGAGTCTAAGGGTGAAAGGCCTATGAAAAAATGTCTGAATGAATTGGTTAAAGGACAAAGTCCTAAGACAAAAGTCCCAAAAGGCAAGTCCATAGGAAAAAAATCCCATGATAATTATCTTGAAGGGTGAGTTCTAAAGGGCAATGGGGGCTGGGACAAAAGTCCTAAAGGGTAGGTGTAGTATGTAAAGGGGGCCAGGAAAGAGACCCAAAGAATAAGTGGATATTTAAAAAAGGGCTGAAGGATCACTCAAAATGCTTGAAGGGTCATTTTAAGAAATTTGAAGGGTAAGTGTAGAAGGTATGAAGGGTCTATTCCATGGGGAAAATGCATAAAAGGTATACTTCATAAGGTAACTTTTTGGTGGGGAAAGGGTCTAAGATAAAATTCCCAAAGGGTAGGTTGCACAAAGACCAATGGGTATGTGTACTTGTGGTGATTGTTTCAATAAAATTATATTAGTAATATTATTTTAGGGAGTTATTTTGGGCATTTTGTGTTGAATAAAATGTCCAATGACAAAATATTTGAAGGGTCATTTTCATCAAGGAAAGAGATCAAGACAAAAGTCTAGAAGGATATTTTCAAAAGGCTAAAGGGCACTTTAAAAAAGGCCAAAGGGTAGATGGGTTAGGGCTGAAGGGTCATTTTGATATGGTAAAAATTTGAAGGGTCTAATTCTTAGGGTATTTTATCCTGACAAAAGTCCCAAAAGATCTACTTTGTAAAGGTTGAAGAGTAAGTCTAGAGGACTAAAGAGAATATATTAGAGGATTTGTTTTGGATGAAATATTTGTGATAAAATTAATTTGGGGGAATTATTTTAGATAAAATTTATACAATAATTTCTTCAATGGAATAATTTCAAAACATAAAGGTCAAAGGAAAGTTTGAAGGGATGGGCCATAGGGAAAAATACATAATATCTCAAACAAAATAGCCATGACCAAAGTCCTGTAGACCCAATTTTATCTAGGGAATTACTTCAAATAAAATGTTTACAACAATGTCCCTAATGAAAGTAATTCCATGATAAAAATACCACAATAATAACTCTAAAACACAAATTCTAAAGGAATCTAGATAATGGACTAAATACCTAACAAAGACAAATTGGATAGGTATGATAAAGATAAGCCCAAAAAATATAAGTCCAATTGAATAAGCTTGATAGAAATAATTAGTCTATGAACACAATACCAATGCCATTTTTATAAAGTATGAAAAGGCCAATAATCCATGTCCTCCAAAATTTTACATAAACATATAGAAGAGGGGATCAAAGTCAAGACCATAGTTTGAAAAAAGTGGGTTCCCATTTCCATAAAGAAAGAGGGGATGTTGGGTACAACAAATGGTAACTTATGGGGGGAATACTCCCAAGTCTTTAAGAACTTAGAAATCTAGTTTTAAATATTAAATTAATCATGAAGTGTGTCATAGAAGAATGCTTAAATCAGAAACATGAAAGAGAATGCTAAGTTAATTCACACAACATACTTTCATTCTAATTTCTGGGATCTATGTGTGTCCAAATGTGTAGTTTATTTAACCCCTATTGTGATGAGTTTTTAAAAGGCTTGATGAAGCTATAGGTTTTGTTCCAGTATTTATTAAAGTTCAAAAATAAGGGAAGCTCAATCATTGCTCTACTACCATCCAGGCATCCATAGCCCTAATAAAGATACCTTGGGATACTTTTATTCTATTCCCATTATTTTATTTTGATACTGATGCATGGTACATCAACCTTATTTTATCATGTGAGCCTTTTTATTTTATTTAAATTTTTTACTCTTTTGAATCCATTAGTTTTTTCTTCTTTTTTTTCTTTCACTTTTATTTTGTTCTTGAATGGAAAAGAGAAGAACTATAACTACAGTGGGTTAGTATAATTATAAAACAAATCATTATTATACATCCTTTACAACTACACTATACTCAAAATTATCACTTCCAATAGGTATTTAATGTGATAAGTGCATTTGACCCAATAAAATAAGAAAAATTTCTAAATTTATATGAAATACTCTAAGAGAAACTTCTACATGCCTATTAAAAGTATTTAATTATGAAACCATTTAAAATAATCCATGATTACCTACCTTCATCTTAAACACTCAAAAAACACATAAATACACCTAATCTGTAAACTAGTCCCAAAGTATCAAGATTTTAATTTTCCCCTTTTTCTACATGTCATAAAATCAATTGGTTTGGATTTTACATTGGTTATAGTCAGAGAAAAAAATTTGTTTGTCAGAGAAAGCAATGAAAAACTAATCTAAGTAAGCAAGGGACTAATCTAATAAAATAGGAAATCTAATCTATGAAAAGAAAATACTGAAAATGGGAAAGATTAATCTAAAAAGTAGGAAACTAAATTATGAAAGTAGGAAACTAAGATATGAAATCAAGAAATATTAATCTAAGCAAATAGGAAATATAATCTATGAAAGTAGGGAATCTAATCTAATCCTACATCTACATTCATCTATCCTTTGTTAATCAATAATATTTGTAGATTACAGAGCCCTAAAGTAATACTTTAGGAACTATCCATTGACTAGATATGTAAGTTAATTACCTTGGATGTCCTTCAAATGAAATTCATTATTGTCCGTGATCTCTAAAATATAGTATAGTCTAATCCATAATGGGGCAAACTTGTCATGTTATCCTTTTTTTTCATGGGATTTATCTCAAAGTAGTACTCAATCTAAAATCTTGAATGATTTGAATTTTGATCTCTTATCAAACCACCTCTTTACCATGCCCTAGTGTTTGTTAAATGTTTGTAAGTTTTTAGTCCTTAAATCTTCCATTTCTATTATGTCTAGCAATCTCGATTCTTCTTTATCACTCAATTCCATATAGTCCTACATAAATTGATAAGTGGGTATCTTTAGCATAATTAAGAATATAGGATTAAATCCACACACCAATAGGTATGGTGATGCTTTAATGGCTTGCTTGTGTCTGGTCTAGTCTACCCAAAGAGCACACTTCAATAAATTATGCCAATCCCTATCCTTGTCTCTAATAGATTTTTTAATTGCATCAATCATATTTTTGTTCATTGATTCTACCAGCCTATTTCCTTGTGGGTAATAGTTAAAAGCTAACCTTATAACAATCTAGTTATCATGTGCCCACTCAATAAATTCTACCAATATGAAATCTGGTCCATTATCACAAACTAGAAAAATAGACGTGCCAAATTTGGTTGTTATGTGTTCCTCTAAGAAGTGAATCACATATTGTGATTTTTAATTATTTGTGTCTATGACTTTGATCCATCTAGTACAATAATCTATAGTAGTAAATAGAAATTTATGATCTACTAAGGAATTTGGGTTGATGACACCAATGAAGTCTAAACCCCATTTGGCAAATAGTTGTCCTTAAATAATTGACTATAAAGGCATTATTGTATGTACTTCTCTTTTGGATAAAGCTTGAAATTCATGTCATATTCTCATATGAGCATGAGCATCTTTGAAAACTATTAGCCAATAGCATCCCATTCTTAAGATATTATGGGCTGTGGTATTTCCAAAAATATGACCACTAACTATCTTCTCATGTAAGTTATCTAATATTTCTTTATCTTCATATGTAGATACACTCCTAAGGTAAATACCTTCATAATTTATTTTGTATAAGACTCTCTTATTGATCATGTAATGAACAACTTTGAGCCTCAAATCTCTTCTCCTATGTATTGAGCTTTAGGTAATAAGCTCTTGTAAGTAAATATTGTATTATATCAGTATACCACTCTCCTTTAGATAGTTGATCTTTACTTACCTATCCAATTCTGATACAAGGATATGGTTTAGTCATAAGTTGTACAATGCCTTGGCCTCAAATGATCTTTGTAGGCTTGATCTGTATGTTGAATTCTTGTAACTTGGCCATCCATTTGCCTCATCATTATCTTAGCTCATTCTATGATAATGTGAGATTGAAAGTAGGATCAGGCACTATGATGATGGTTTTATTCCTCAAGGTATAATTCTAAAACTTATTAATTACCTTGATAAGGGAAAAAATATATTTATCAATTGTAGAATATCTTAGCTCTACATCTTTCAGATTTGTGATAATGAATGTAATTGGATGCTTAGTCTCTTTTTTCTTCTACATGATGCTATAAATAATTATATTATATTAATAGAATGAGTATAAATAAAAATCTTTCATAAATTATATATTGATCAATATTGGAGCTATGATATTGCATCTATAATGTCCTAAAAGGAATTTTGGGGTTCAACTATCCAATCTAATTTGGAATTCTACTTTAGCATGGCATTCAAAGGTATAATGATTTATATAAATCCTAACATGAAATTCCTTACAAAGTTAATATTTCCAAAGAATTATTTAACCTCTTTCTCACTGTTTGGTGGTTGAATTTTTGAAATTGTCTTAATTCTATCTAGATCAATGATGATCCCATCCTTGGTGATTATGTTCCCCAAAATCCTACCTTCAGTCACTCCAAATATGATCTTCTTTGGGTTTAATGAAACATTGAACCTTATACATCATTCCAATATAGACTATAGGTGACTTATGTGGTCTTTCCTATCCTTTGAAAATACTATAAGATTGTTGATGTAGATGATTATGCATTTTTGGGTTAACCCTTTGAAAGTGTTATCCATGGTGTATTGAAAGGTAGCTCCTTTATTTATCAAGCCAAAAGGAATACTCTTATATTCATAATTTCCACACTTCATGGTAAATTTCATCTTAATTCTATCCTTAGGTTGTAATAGTACTTGATTGTAGCCTAAAATATATATCTAGAAAGGACATCATTTTAGAACCACTTACTATTTATATCACCTCATCTAGAGAAGACAATAGATAATTATCATTTTCAAAAGAATTATTTATATTTTTGAGGTCCACATTTAATTTTATCTCAATGTTATTCTTTTTTATTGGGACTAAATTGGCCATCAAAGTAGAATGTCAGATTAGGAAGATAATTTTTGCATTTAAAATATTTTCCACTTCTCTAAATTAGAGGTTCTAAAATATGATTGACTAGTCTTTACCTATGTATAAATGGTTTATGATCTAGCTTCAAAATAATCATATGAGTAATGACATGTGGCTCATATACTTTTAAATCTTCATATGTTTATGTAGTGAGGTCCCTATATCAAGTGATTAAATCCTTTACTCATTGTCTTTCTTCTAGGTGTAGTTGAGGCTGATATTCACATAATGTGGGTTATGCTCATATCCTATATTTTCTCTTTTAAAGTTAGATTCATTGACCTTAGGTTGCCTAGGTTTTTGAGCTTGAGGGTCTATGTCAAATGGTCGTTCCAAAGAGACCAACCTATCTAGAATTTGATTTTCTCTAAGTTGAAGAATGCCCTCTTTATTTGATTCCTCTTAATATAGGTGATTAATATCCTTTTCATCAATTATCTGGGATTCAAATTCTTTTGAATTGGTTAACATTTAAATAATCTACTAGTCATCATCAAAGACCTAGAAATTTTCTACATTTTCTTGAATCGAGGATCAAGGTACCAATTCAATTGAGAATGTTTTTACCTTAGATTCTTGTAGTGGCTCCAATTTAGCTAAATAAACAACTAATGAATTAGTGATTTTAATTTTATCTCTGGGAAGTGTTACTATGTTAAAATATTCAAATCTTTCAATCAAGTCCCACACTTTGTGATTGTATCTCTTCAACTAAGATAGCTTACATTGGTATTTATTTTTAACTTGATTAACCAGTAGCTCTGAGTTGCTTAATAATAATATTTTCTTGACATTATTCTTGAGTTCAAACTATAGTCCTAGAGCTAAAGCCTCATACTTAACTCTATTGTTAGTGCACAAAAATTACAATCTATATTATGAAAGAATGTTTTACCTTGTGGATCAATTAGCTTAATTCCCATCATTAATCCTTACTTAGATCTAATTCCATCAAAGTGAAGAGTCCATAACTATTAATAAACTTTGGGTTCTATATTTTGTACTTGATTTTGAGTAGTAAAAGTATAAATACCAAAGCTAAGTGACTCATAATTTACCTCTTCATTCTTGATATTGTACTCTATAATGGGATACTTCATTTTTAGCTCTCTATCAAATCTGATTTGATTTTCAACTCCTCTCCATGGAAACCATATATGGGAAAAGTCTATATAGAGATATCCATTAATAACTTTAGACAAGTTTCTACTCAATAGTAGACCATAGCATTTAGATATGTCTACCACTAAAATATCAATGGTCATTTGGAATCTTGATTTAAATGTTATTTGAATGCACAGATTGTTCAATTATGGGACCACTATCTTATCTAGTTGAAAAAATATTCTCATTGAGGGGATTGGAGTGAGACCTAACTTTTAACATATGGATGTAAGCATAATAGTTTTAGATGATCTAGAATCAATTAAATAGTTATGAATATTCCTACAAAATGCCCTGATAGTCAATAGAAAAAGTGGAACTTTTAGCTTGCTCTTGTAGATGACATTAGCATTATAAACTTTCCCTTTATGTATATATGTTTTAGTTATTTCCATAGGGGCATTTCCTATAATGGAATCTCATAGTAGCTCCTTATATTTGGTGATATGTGCTAACTCATAAAGATTTATATTCACCTTGATATTCTTCATATCCTTAACAATGTTGTATCTTAATTTACTTGGTTCCTACTTATTCTGCTACTGATCATTCCCCTTTGAAGAGGGTGGATTATTATCCACTTTGGGATTAGGAGGAATTACCATGGTATATAGAGGATTTGATATTATCAATGGTTGTTTATTCCTTATTTTGTATGCACCTCTCTAAAATCGATGGAAAGTGTGAACTTCATCCATATTTTATTTGGTTCATTGTCATCTTCACCTGGGAAGGAAAACTCATGAGTTTCAAAGAACATAGCATTGCTTAAAGAGATAAGATCCAAATGATGCTTAGGTGGATTATGCATCTAATCTTTTCTAACCACCTCTCTTTGAAATTTTTTAAATGTTATGCAAAATTCAATGTAGTTGAGCTTACCATGCTTAAAAGTATTTTGAATTCTCCACCAATTAGGAAGAACCATCTCTACTATGTTGATATGTGAAAGCTTGTTAGGCTATTTAGGTCTATTGAGTTATCTATTATATCTCTAGAACCCAATATTTTGATTTCTAGTTGGACCATTTGCATTTCCCATCTTCATTTACATATTCAATAAATCATTGATTAACTTTTGAACCATCTTCTAAATAGAATCTAGTTATGCCTCTATGGAATGTATACCCTATAAAATAACAGTGAGAAGTGTAGTCACTTGGTGGTTTTGATGATAACCATTGCCCATCACATGATTGTTAAAGTAGCCAAAATTTGGTTATATTGTCTACATCAATGGAGGCAACATATATAACTAGTTCTAATTGAATGTGGGAACATTCTACTTCATGTGTGGTATTGGATTTAGCACTGGGAAACTATTGTTGACATTCGGCTCTCTAAGCATCTAGGGATTTAGCTACCTATCTATGCTAATATCTTCTTTGAATTCTAATTCCAAGTGTTATTCATAATTTTTATTCTCAAGAACATGGCAATGAGAGGGCCCAAGTCATTCTTGTACATTTCCAACACTAATTACACCTCTAGTTCATATTTTTGGGTCAACTATTTATATATCTTCTTCCATCTTGTGTTAAAAGCATGGATAAGATTATTAGATTCTGTCCTCATACTGGTGAAGTGTTGGTATACCAAACTAGGATTGGTGACCTATCCAAACTATGTAATAAAATCTTCTTGACACTCATCCTAAGAAATGGAGTTTTTAGTTAAATTTATATACTAATCATAAAAAATATCCATCAAAGTAAAAGGGAATAATATGCATGTAAGATCCTCATATAAAACATTCATTAGGCTTAAATTAACTTTAACTAATTTGATATTTTCCTCTATTGTTCTTTCTCCTAAAGGAGAAAAAGATAGAAAGTTCTTTTTGTGATTTTAAGGTAAATCATGCACATCTCCTAGGATAGAGATAAGAGATCCAACTAATCACAAATATTATTGATCCATTAGATGATTAATAGGTAAAGGGTTCCTTATGGGTAAGGGGTTCCATACTAGAAGAGGATTGTTCTGAACTAGGGCTATTGGCATAGTTTTAGGTCTCCTAGGATTTGATAAGGGTGAGACTAGAAAACCAACCTAGGAATTTGATCTAGTCACTCTCCTAGGTGATTCCAATGCAAATCTTTGCAAAGAATTCTTAATATTATTAGAGGTTTTGTCCCTCCTTCTATATATGATGAGACTATCAATGTAGGTTTTATGCATACCATAATGTAACGAGGTAGCCTCTAACATTTTAGGATCTCAATGGAGGTAAACTCCATTTTAGGGCATGTGTTGTAGGTATGTGGTCTATTTAAACCTATTGATGGAATAGGGGTAGGGCATGAAGGTTGTTGACAAGGTTTTTATATAGAGGTGTGGTTCCTAATAAGGGTAGTGAATCTCTATGTGAGTTGGATGGGTGGTTGGTTGTTAATCTAGAGTGGGAAAGTCTCAAAACAATATCAAAAAGGAGGAAAATGTAAGGTAGAGAAGAAATATCTCTGGTCTTTAGGAATCACTTCACTGGATGGTTTCTAAAATTTACAAATGCTCTCAGAACCTATGCCTATTTCTAGAAACAATTACACACACACACACATAATCAGACATGGCTAAGAAGTCTAAAGAAATAATAATGTAATAAATTCACAAATCTCAGGCAAAGGTTGTTCCTTTCAGGATAGAAATTTCACACCCATAATCAAGAGATTATGGCTTAGGCTAGTGAAGTATCTGAGGCAACTATTACACACACATAATAAACTACATCTAAGAAAACACTCATGCACAATAATTTTTTTGAATCAATTTAAACTTAATTATCCCAATCAACATATTTAATAATCTTTCAATAGTTGTTGCACATCTAAAGATCAATACATAAATCAAAATAATCAAGAATCTAGTCATAGCTTTTGCACACTAAATATTATTAAAATATAAAACCAAATAAAATAACAACTAATTACATAGAAATTTTATATAAAATACATAAACACATTCATTGATGAGCAAAATTGATGTTGTTCTTGTATTCAAAAATTTTCTAAAACAACCTAAGTTGGATTACAATTGTTTATATAGACTTGGGGAAGGGGTCACCTTATTCTCCAAGTTCATGTAAGGTCATTGCATATGGTAGTCAAAACATGAGTTCTAACTATGGTCTAAAACCATATAAAAGTCTACTTATAGTTATGAGTTTAAAATAGCCTTTGCAAAAGCTATGAAACATGTGCATGTGTATAAAGACAAAAGCATTTTTTTATTATTATAGCTTAAACTTCATGATAATAACTCCTTTTATAGGTTTCAAGAACATCATGTTGATCTTTTCTATTAGCTAACTTCAAACTATAAATCAAACATATGTCTAAGATAAGTACCACTTTACCAATGTTTTAGAACCAATGACACTATTGTTAGATGAAAATAACTATGGATTTCATTCCATCTATTGTAACTACAACCCTATCTTATTTGGTTGTCATATCCTCACTTTCATAATCATATGCATGCTCATATTCTTGATTGAGTCTAGATCTTTTTAAATACCACTATTGATTCACATCATCAATCTATTACATGATGGAAAACAAACATGTTATTTGGTAGCTCTACAAGGCTTCTACACTCTTTATAATCATAATTCAATTTTTTTGTGCCACTTGGTAGCTTTTCACTTACTCTATAACCTTTAAAAAGTCCATGTTGATCTCACACCATCAATCATCTATGCTCAAGTTAGTGTGGTTTGTAGATATAGTGATTTTATTCTTTAACTCTTATGAGTTTTTAACACTCGTCACATCCTCATTCCTTTGAAAAGTCTCTATCAATATCGCACGATTAGATTAATTGTATGGATCAATGCTAGCCATTGATCTGCCTAGGTCCAGTAACCTTTGATTTCAAAATGGCTAATTTAATATCTCAAATTTTAGGTCCATGTGACAATCAAAGACATTCTCATGACCATTGATGACATCCATTCTACCATCATAATTTAATCCATTATTATTTTCTTTTGATCTTAAATTTGACATCCGTACGACCATCAAATATGTTCTCATGACCACTGATGACATCCATGTGATTTTTATAATTTGAACATGTCTCCTCTTATTTTTGATATTAATTTTGATTTTCACATGACCATAAAATAAGTCCACATGACCATCACATTGGTTTAACTCCCTACGAGCTAGACACTTATCATTTCTTGGTTCACTCTACTCCTATAAGTATAAATGAAAAGAAGACATAGCATAATATTTTATGAAATGTATATAAAGGACCCCAAATGAATATTTTAACCTAAGGTCTTAGTATTAATAAAATATGATTTTAATCAAGGCTATAAAATCTTAAATTAAGCTTAAAACATAAATAAAATGTTCTCTAAGCAGGGCTACCACTTGGTAGTATGGTATTGGTATTGGGGTAATTGTTGGAGGGGGAGATGTTGTGGTATTTATATTGTGGGGACCCTAATTTTGTTAGAAAAAACGTTTGAGACATAAATTTTGTAGGAATTCCTTTTGGTGAATTATTTCAAATAAAATGTCAACAATAATTTTCCTAAAGACCTAATTCTCTTGAGCAAAATGCTTGATGAAATGTTTGAAGGGATGGTCTCAAAAGAGGCTAAATGGAATGATGTCCCAGATAAAATTTCCATAAGAATTATCTAAAGGGAAAAAGGCCTAAGACAAAATTCCTGAATGGTAAATCCTCTCAGACAAAATGTCTAAAGGAATGGGTCAAAGGGAAAAAGGCCTAGGACAAAATGTTTAAAGGAATTGGCTAAAGGACAAAGTCCTTAAGGGAAATTCCATAACATAAAATGACCATGACAATTATCTCGAAAGGTAAGTTCTAGAGGGAAAAGGGTGCTGAGACAAAAGTCCCAAAGGGTAGGTGAAATAAAGTAAAGGGGTCTAGGACAAAGTCTCAAAGAATAAGTGGCTATTTTGGAAAATGGTTGAAGGGTCACTCAAAATATTCGAAGGGTCATTTCAAGAAATCTAAAGGGTAGGTGAAAAAGGTCCAAATGGTATACTTCATGGAAAAAATTACCGAAGGGTCTACTTCATAAAGTAAAGTTTTGGTAGGGAAAGGGTCTGAGACAAAAGTCTCAAAGGGTAGGCTATATAAAGCCTGAAGGGTATGTACCTTTGGGTCATTATTTTTGAAAAATTGTATTGGAAAGATTGCTATGGGGAATTATTTTAGGTTTTTTTCATCAAAAAAAGTGTCTGATGATAAAAATTTTGAAGGGTCATTTTCATCAGGGAAAGGGCCCAAGAAAAAAAGTCCTAAAGGATATTTGTAAAAGGTCGAAGGGCACTTTCAAAAGTTTTGAAGGATATATGGATTAGGGTCAAAGGGTAATTTTTATTAGTCATAAATTTAAAGGGTCTACTTCATAGGGAATTTCATCCATGACAAAAGTCTCAAAGGATATACTTCATAAAGGTTGAAGGGTAAGCCCAGAGGGTTAAAGTAAATATGTCAGAGGATTTGTTTTAAACAAAATATCTAGAACATAATTCATTTAGGGGAAATATTTTGGAAAAACTATCTACAATAGTTTATTTTATAGAATAAGTCTAAAATATAAAGGCTAGAATAAAGTTTATAGGGATGGGCCATAGGGTGAAAGGCATAATATCTCAGACAAAATGTCTACGACAAAAGTCTTGTAGACCCAATTCCATTTAAGGAATAACTTCATATAAAATGTCTACAATAATTTCCCCAAAAAAAGTAAATCCATGGGGAAAATACCACAATAATAAGTCCAAAACACAAAGTCTAAAGGAATCTAGATAATGGTCAAAATACCTAACAAAGACAATTTACATAAGTTTGATAAAGATATGCCCAAAAACATATGTCCAATAGAATAAGCTCGATAGAAAGAATTAGTATATGAACAAAATACAAACACCATTTTGTTAAAGTAAAAAAATGCCAATAATTGATAGTCTCCCATATTTTGCATAAACATATATAAGAGGGACTCAAATTCAAGACCATAGCCTAAAAAAAGTGGGTCCCCATTTCCATAAAGAAAGAGGGGATGCTGGGTACAAAAGTATGTTATAGGTATAGTAATGTCTTTGAGTAGGTAAAGATCACAACTTTTGGATGCAATTTAATTATTTATTATATGTGTAATATAACTTGAACACTAAGTTAAAAACATTAAAAGTGAAGGCTTTGACTTTTTTATTATGTTGTTTATAAATGTGAGATTTGTATTGGCAATTATGTTTTAATGTTCCCATATGTCACTTGTCAAAGAATACTAAGGCATGGAGATGGGATTGATAAATTTATTCATATGTAATTATTCCATGAAGATAAATTTTTAATAGGAGTAACTCAAATTATAATGGTAGGATTGATTTATAACTATATGCTAATGAAAAGTGTGTTTCCCCAATGGTATTATGAATGCTAGTATGATAAGTCCAAAGTGTAGGATAGAGCTTGAAGTACAAATCAAAAATAAATTATCTAATATTATTTTGAAAAAAAATATTAGTGGCTTCATCTTTACCATTACACTAAATGTAATGTTGTGTGGAATGTTTTTGTGTAATTTTGAATTTTACACAATTTTTCAAGTTCCCACCATTATCATAAATGATAGTGTGAGTAATCTTAAAATGACATGTTATTTGATCAAGTATGAGTTATAAAATAGTGATGCCAATAAAATTTATGAGAGGCATATATTAAAACCACTTGGTAAAATATTTAGTTGTAATAATGATTAAAACATGGCAATCTTGTGATCTAGGTAATTTTACAATAAGATCTAATTCCAACAAAAAATAGACAAGGCTCTAATTTTTGAAGCTAAAATAGAGTAGAGTGAATGAGATCATCATGGATTTGTCAATGGTTTCAATTTTTGGTGAATATAATGGCATATTTTTCAAGAGTAAGATATAAGTATCCCATGAGTAGGCATTTACAATCCATAACATGTCCACTATAATGACCATTGTAAATGCCCCCATGTTCCTATTCTAGAAGAACAATAACCTTGTATTGAGTAACACAATGGATGAAGGTACCTTTTTCATTATGATATTACATGATATCATATCAAATGTTATATTTTAATTCTTAATTGCGAAATCAAGTTTTGTTAGGTGAATTAGCCTCTAGGGGAAAGGTATGATGCTCAATGAACCATATGATGTGTTTATAACATGAACTTTGGTGAGTAGTGACAACCTCAATGTGGAAAATAAGAGAGTAATTTTAAGACTATAAACAAGATGGTGATTTACTCATACAAATGAGAAATTTCAAATCATTGAATGATTGATAAAAGTGAAAGAGAAAGGTTGATGAAGCAAGAGAATCAACTGTAACATTTTGCTCTCATGGGTTTACTTTAATGGTAAAGAATGTAAAATATTTGGAAAGATTGGTAGTAATTTGATGATATAAATTAATATTATCACTTTTTCACTGATAATAACCACTGATTTGATGATTTATGAATTATGAATCTCTTATGGAGTGTAAATATGAGATGTTTAATGGCATGGTCACTTGCATCCCTAAGATGCAAACTTAATATTCATCCATGTTTTTATTCATGGTAAAATCAGGTTGTTAAAGGGGACTGACCCTATTAATATTCATCCATGTTATTATTAACTTCAAATTCTAATTGAAAATTAGAGGTATGATATTTACAATGAGTGTTAGTTAAGACACAACCTACCATAGCTCCTTAAATGAATTAAACACCATAAAAATTAAGTGTCCAAGTTTCTTCATGAAAATAAATTGTAACTTCATGTAATTATTTAGTGAAGACTTTGAATTTAGGCTTAGAAATAAAAGCACCAAGTTTTTATAGGTTTTATGACTCAATATTAGTGGTAAAATTATGAAAGTAGTATTTGAGTATAATATATTTATTGGGACAATCAATATAAAGGACCTATTTTTTAGGAAGAATATCTTAAAGGTGATTAATATCAAGGTTAGGTTGGAAGAAATTTGATCAATAATAAATTGAAATGTAACTTATTTTTATGTAACAATTATTAAGTCAAATTACATTAAATTATATCTCTAGGTAAGAAATATCTGGAAAATAAATGGCAAAGTGGATAAAAATGTACAATGACATAAGTAGTTTGTGGTTCATATAATGCAACATATTTTATAGTGTATTAACTTTTAATTTTTATGTCATGTGTTTAATAATATATTAAATCTCAACTGATGTAATATATAGCTTATTCTTGGCCTAATTCATCTTGGTCAACACGAATTTCCCCAACTAATATGGGGTTATATGAATTATACAAGATGAGGGGGTGATTATTAAAAGGTGTTTGAAGATTAGGAGGATTAAGTAATGATTCATTCATGTTATCTAAATGTTTTTGTCATGTTTTGGTTTATTTAAGACAAATACCATTTTTAAGGACTGAATTGACTGAATAGATGTGGTAAGGTGTCTTGGGAATGAATTGTCATATTTCCCTAAGTTTACCAATATATGTCTATATGTCTAAAATAGAGTGAGGTATTGGAATATTGATGATAAATTATATTTTATAAGTACATACATCAATACCTAAGATTGAAACTAAAATTACTAAGACTCTTTCAAAAGTAACACCAAAAACACCTTTTTGAGGATTAAGTCTAATTTTATATTTGATGAGTCAATCAAAGATAATAACAAGATCATGAAGATTATTTTCATGATGCATGTATTTTTAAATAATATCAACCACATATGTTTATAATTTTTTATGAATGAAGTCATAAAAAATATGGGGCATTTCATGTAGAAAAGTATCTCCAACATTTTTGAGGCCAAAGGGAATTTTAACATAATAATAATTTCCCCATTCAGTGGTGAAAATAGTTTTATGCTGATTTTTAGAAGTGATATGAATTTTATTTTAGCCCAAAAAACCATCCATGATTGTTAAAATTTCATATTCATCCACATAATAAAAAATAACTTCAATGGATGGTAAAGGAAAATTGTCTTTAGGAAATGATAAGTTGAGATTACAGAAGTATATACATGACCACATTTGACCTTGTAGGTCAAATTGGGACCCTTATAGGCAAAAAATTGATCCTTAGAGGTTTATATGTGGTTTAATATTATGTCATAAGGTGTATTATAGGTAATTTTATGTCATTCTATATCATATTAGCCTTGGTCTTAGTCATGTTCAATATTTATGTCTTTTGAGTCATTTTGGAGGTAAAAAAGGGGTATTTAATGACTTGTATGACCTCCTAGGGAAATGTGAAGGCTTAAAATTATTATTTCACATAAAATGTGTCCAATAAGTCTTTATTAACTATTAATAAATTAAAAGTGGTAGGTTTATTAGAAAAAGAGGAATTTTTCTTTAAAAACATGGACATTTAATGTGGTGTACAAAATTATAGATACTCCTATAGTTTTGGACATTAAAAGAGTGTCCCTTGGTATTACATAAAATTAATTAAGTGATAATTTTTATTATAAATTTCAAGGAATGAATAAAACCACTTATCTCTTCTTATACTAAGCTTGGGAAGTAAAAGTGGTCTTTAGGTTTGTACTTGGTATAGTCAGTAAAAGATGTTTCAAGAAAAAATACCCTTGGGGGTGTATTCTAATATTAGTTATATTCCATTTGATTTTTGGTTGTAGAGGAATGGTGGTATGTGTTTTATAAACTATTCCTAAGAAGTTGGCATTTCCAATTTTCTTGCTAATCTATTCACCCTATAGGTTTTGCCTTGGCTTGGAGAAGTCCATATAATCTAACTATAGGGATTGGTTTTAAATGTTTTTTAATCCCTCTTCTCATGATTTCCATGTTTAGTTTCATGTTTGGAAAAGATCTCATAAGCTAATTAGTTCAGTTTGTAGGTTGATGTTCTAGGTGGAATGGTAGTCAAGTTTGTTACTTTCAAAATGTTGTATTCTCTACAAGATAATAATATGAGTAGGATATGGTGTTTTCCATGTTTCATGCCATAGAGAATACCTAATTTCCATTTTTAGAATCATAATTCCATGTTTGAATCAAACACTCAGTCCATTGTCATACTCAGTCAACTCTTAACCACTTCTACTTGTAGTCATGGTAAAGTACATGACAAGGCTTATATAATATGTTCATAGAGGTGTAAAGAAAATAAAAAGGCCTTGGTATGTCTTTTATCAACATGAAATAGAAAATTGAGCATTCAAATGGTTGAGAGAATACTATAGCAATCATATAACACACTTTCACCTAGTCTTCCAAGAACATACTCATCTACAGGTGCCATGGAAAAGAGTATCATGTGGAAAAAATATACACAGCTTATTAAATCCATTCAATGTTTTGAACACCCTTTTGAATTTATTGAGACAGGTTTATAACTCATTAAGGGACTATTTTCCATCCTCACTACCCAATTTTGTATTGTTGCCTACACTATGAAATGACCACCTACAAGTGATAAAATAGGGGGTTAAAGAGCCATCTTGAAATGTTAGATCATGTGATGAAACCATCTCTAAAGTCGTCAAGTGTTGATGGATCATGGAAGAATCATGTAAAAATATGGGTTTGTGAGAAAACTAGGAAAGACCTTTCAAGAATGATGGCTGTGGATTTCAGGCCCTTGATCCCTAAAATGAGAAAATAGAGATCTAAACCCTTTTATGGACATCTTGTAAAAAAGGTGCCAATTATTTTGATGCATCTTATTGCATTTTTTTTTTAAGTATTCACATGTGAGAAGGACTATGTATATTTTTGTAGGTAGATGAAAAATGGAGGGTGGTCATTGAAAGGCCTAATAAAGAACTTTTATACACTAAGTCCATGCAATCAAATCTATAGGCTTCAATATCTAAGTATCCTCTTCCCCTTAGGTTGTAAAACCAAACCATATTTCATAATTGAATGCTTTTATATGGTATGAGAGAGAATTAAAAACATAAGGGTCATTATAGGAGTTATATTTTTGTGTTTTATGCCCTCCACTCACCTATAGGATCCTTTTGACCTATAGTTGACTGTATTTGACTTTGACAAATAGTGAGCTTGAAAAATGGTTGAAACATATGGACATGACTACTAAGCCTATTGACATAAAAAAATTAATATGAAATTTTTCCAAAGGTCCTCCGAAAATCATGATGGATATTCTAAGGTGAACCAATAACTATAGACCTCTTTTTCATCACACAATGTACACGTACATAATTTGGAGATGCAAGGTGACCCTAGCACTTAGGTTTGCAAAGGGATTTTATATTCATGTTTGAACTATTACATAAAGTGAAGAGAATATCAAATAACATATATGATATAAATTATCATTCAAAAAGGTTATAATGTTATGTTTTAAGCCTCATTTACACCTATAGGATGCCACACATTCAAATGTAGTCGACGATGAGGGATAAAGAGCCAAATTGGGGCATTTTGATGAGGATATAGAATATAAGATGATCAAATGGATACAATAAAGCATAAAATTGTCCTAGGGGACTCTAGGGAATCTTGTAGACACTATTTTCAAGCCCAAACAAGCATGATTACCTATAGGTCCCTTTCCAATACATAAAACACTGTCAAAAAGGTACATAGTCCTAAGAAATAAAGGAATATGTTAGGATATGGAGTCAAAAATGGATATGGAAACACATTGATATGGAGTCATATCTCTTTTGATGATTTAAATGGAAGTCCAAGAAGTTTAGAGGTGTTAAAAAGGGCCTTAAATATCACATTTGTGGAATTTGTTTGAAGTTCCAACACCCCACCTTTATGAATAAAGCTTAAGAGATCAAAATAGTATAAAACCCTTACAAACCCTTGCTAATGACCCCATTGCATGAGGTTAGAAGGATATTCAAATGAGATAGTTTGACCATTAAATTTATTGAATATTTAAAATTAATATTTTAGGCTCCTTCCCATCCTTTTGAGTTTTATAAAATTATATGGATGGAGTATAAAATAGGGCATTTTTGACTATTTTGTGTGTTATATAGGTTTTGGGTGGTTTGAAGAGATGTCAATCAGATGGAATTGAAGACTAAGACTTAAGATAACTCCCAATGTTAATTTAATTCCTTGGAATAACTCATAAGTACCTTAATTAGCTACTTTATCTCAGCCAGTTACAATTAGCACAATGACCAAGCTAGTGAGAAGGGTGGAAAACTTCAATTGAGCTAATTTTAATGTGTTTCTAATTTATCTAAGGACATGGATGGTATTTATAAGTGTAATCCACTCTGTTTTATTAATTTTCATGGAAAACTAATGCTTTTTGGAAGCCAAGTGTGCAAGGTGTGTGGAAGAGAAGTTTTCTTAGACTACATGTAATGATGGCTCACTTCTAGGAGATTATAAATGATTAGGACTACAAAAAATTCATGGAGAGGCATGTATAAAAGACTTCTCCTTCATTTGAATCATCAGACCTATCCCTAATCAGTTATGGGATGTTAAAATAGAGGTGAATCGTGAAAGTAGTTTTCTGAGCCATAATGAGAACTTCCATGCTATTTCTCATGAGTTTCATGACTTGAGATGGCACTTGTGCTTCTTGACCTTTCATGGTCCATTTCACACCCTCTTTTATGCACAAGTAAGTCATTTTATAATCTTGACAAGTGTCCTTGTGTCCTTTAGGCTTCTCTCTTCTCCTCTCTCTC
Organism: Torreya grandis; assembly: GCA_037957365.1. Lineage (NCBI taxonomy): Eukaryota > Viridiplantae > Streptophyta > Pinopsida > Cupressales > Taxaceae > Torreya > Torreya grandis. The sequence goes on along the minus strand of JARHVA010003495.1, from coordinate 1,761,668 downwards.
TCTCTCTTAAGTTGTATAAGAACTAGCCATTTTGGCCTTTATAACTTATGATCCACCTAAGTATGTGTTAGTAATTTGGCCTATCAAGAACAAATTACTACCCCTATTTTTTGAAACTTTTCCTACAATGGTCAATTTCCCATTGTAGCTCATCAAACTGGTCAATTATGGTCTAAAAGTGCCAATTTGGGCCAAAAATGCCAAAAAAGGTTAAAAATCATAAAAAATGGTTTCAAAAGTTATCAAATTATGTTAAAATATCTTTATTAATGTTTAAAAAGGTGAATTTATCTTATGTTTCAAACTTTAAAAAGGTGTTTTGATTGTTTTATAACCCAAAAGAGCCCCAAAATAGCCCACACATGCCATTTTAAAAGTTTAAAACATGAAAAGGGTCAAAATTTGTATTTTTTCATGTAATTCCACGAAATTTATCTCAAATTTTCTTTTCCAAGTGGTAGAAGGCCTTGGTTTCTGTTTAAAAGGCAAAAAAAACTATTTTTCCTTCATTTTTGAAGCAATATTACAGAATTTATACATCCAATGCTGGGAAAGTATTTATTAGGGCATTAATAGGCTTCATCAAGAATCCCATGGCATTTTATGGCCATATAGGCCCTAAACTAGGTTCTTTTAGATTTTTTGTTTGTTGGCATAGAGAGACATGCCTGTAAGTTTTATTCTGGTGTGGTCTGCTAGAGGAAGGTAAAACTCTAAAATTTGGAATGTAGAAGCTAGAATCAAAGGGATTCTTGATGGTTTAATTGGTTTTTTAATTGGATTCTCCAAGATCAAGAATCATCTAGTTAAATTTAGGGTAAATTCTACTGCTTAAAAACCAAAAAGGTAATTGTTTTTCTTCAATTTATCTTCACCTAGGTAGAGTTACAAAAAAAATTCAAGTTTTTATAGAATATTGAGGACTTTCTCTATCCTTACATGTATCCTTAAAGTGTAATTCTTTCAATTCAGGGTCAAACAAAGGCCTCAAACTTAGCCAGTCAAAGAAAGAGTAGTTTGAGCTTCAAATGTGAATTGTACAGTCCAAGGAAAAGGATTTAGCTTCAAATTTTTATAAAATTCATGTTTTTAGGGTTTTCATCAAGTTTTAATCATTTTCAAGCATAATCATTAGATAATTTTCAAGTTTCATGGCTGAGGGCCATCTTCATGCTTCCATGTTTCTCAAAGGGCCTATTTAGTATTCTTTAAGGAATTTTTGCAAAATTAATGGTTTTTGGAGAAAATAATGTTTCATTTTTAGTCACTTGATATTATTAAATGGATTAATAATTAAAGTAACATGATGATCATATGCTCATGTTTGTGTACAACTCCTTGTCTTGATCCTATCATGCTTCCAAATGCTTGTTTCCTCATCTCCACTTCTTCCATTCCATATATCTACCATACTACTATCTTCTCACTATGTTTTCCATTGTGTTTGTGTCTTTCTCATTCCCCTCCATATTTTTTTCATCATTATTTCACTCTATCCACCCCTCATTCCCATCTCCATAACCTTACACCTATAGTGATTTCATAAGGATACCTGCAAGCTTATATTTTTCCAAGAATGGCCTTTTTAATAGGTTTAAGCTCCAAGAAGCACCAATGAGTCTTTAGAAGTCATGAAGATTGATTTATTTTTATGTTAATTTGGAATAATATGGGATATGGAATAAGCAATGTCAAAATGCCTTAAAAGAGCAAAAGAATAACCTGTGGTGCTCTAAATCATCCTATAGGCTTGTGCTTTGTAGAAGGGATTAGTTAAATGAATGGAACTTCAAAGGGTTTTAAGAAATGAATTGGGATTGACAAATACATGCTTAATTTTATGAAGATGATCATAATTAAGAGAGTCATAAGGTTGGTTGAGACCACCAAAAGTATGGAGAAGAGGATGCAAGCATCAAAACATCATGCACAGTCTGTACAATAGTACACTACTGTAGTAAGGAAAAGCTATAGCCCTTTTGAGATTGGTCTCATGCCTTGGAGATATCAAGTGAAGATTGTAAAGTAGTGGTATAGCCCTTGTACTTATGTATTCATCATATTTTATATCACATTATGAAGATGGTGGAGGTACACAATATAGGCTACAACCATCGTTGATAACCTATAGGCCTAAAAGATCATCTACAACCATCTATAAAGGTAGTTTGCTTTAAAATTACAATTAAGTGCATGTAGTTTGAGACTAATGGATGGTGTTTATAAGGGTAATCATGGTCAAGGTTTCATGTTATTTAAAATTACAACAAAATTTAGTCATATCTTCTAAAAAAGTGATATGTAGCCATGATGAGTTATTATTAGGTAGTCTAGAGGGATAGTTTATTTCTTGAAGTGTTCTAAGAATAATGAAATGCTTTGATGAATTTAAGGTCTTGTTGGTGTAATAATAGGCTAATAAATATTTTTAAAAAACCCTAAAATCACCATGATTTACACCTATATTTATCTCCCTTGGATCATGCTACAACTAAGAGGATGGGCTAGACCTTTAGAAGGGCTTTAAAGGCATTAAGGATCAAGAAAATGTTGTAAGTTTGTTGAAATAACATATTAAAGATAAATTATTGATGTTTTTTATGGTTATTAAGGCCTAAAATTAGTTATCATTCCATAGTATTCAATGCAAGGAACCCTACATGTCTAAGGTATAAGGAGGTCTACTTGGTAGTAGGAAGTGTTTTGTGATTCAAGAGGTTAATTTGACTATCAAGATACAATCAAGTTTGAGTTAGCATTTTTCATGAAGATAATCAAAACATTAAATTCATAATAGGGTTCAAGGAATTTTTCCAAGGGATGAAGATAACCTATAGCCACATTTTAATCCTACAACAAACTAGGTGTTTTGATGTTAGAGACCTAAAGACATAATGACCACTTCAAAAGGAGGCCACCGTGTGACATTATACAGGTCAAATCAAAAGTGTCAAGAGGTATAAATTGGTTTCAAATAGAAATATAAATTTCCAAATGAGAATAATAGTGAAGTTTTCAAATTTCATCCATAATCAAGTACCTATAAATAATCATTCCTATGGCCTTCGGAGGACATACATGACTAGGGCTAAAGAGGAGTTTGAGTGCATGGAGTTTAATGGCAAGGTTTGTCTTTAGAGAATTAGTTATGAGATAAATAATGTTGAGTTGGTTTCAAACCATGGAAAATTCCTATAATACCTATTGATATAGTAGTACATCTCAAATGATAACCTACAACCTAGGAAAGATTTGTTACTTTGAACTATCCAACAAGGGTTTTGAACTCTTAGCAGGGGTTTAGTATTTGAAGAGTGATCATATTTCATGAATGGTTAAAAAAACACTAGTATCAATATAAAAATAAAATGGACCTAAAAAATAAGCACCTATAATGTCCAAGCACTTTTAATAGGCCATTGTACAGATTATGCACAATCCAAGGCCTTATAAGCTTGAAACTAGTCAATTTGATGGGAAGGAGATATGTTGAGAGTTTTCATTTAATATAAATGATATTTAATAAAAAATTTAGGATGAAATGGATATTAATATTCTAAAAATTCATCAACAACCTCCTAAAATAAACATAGTATTTTAAGAAGCCTAATTACCTTGTTTAGAGGTCTTTTCATGCTTGAAAATAGAGGTAAAGGTTATTTCTAGACTCATAAAGAGACTATTGAGCTTGATAAATGTGTTATGGAACTTAAATATATATAATTACATTAAATTAACCTTCAAAACATGAAAAATCAGTCAAAAATGTAGACAGTTCATGCATGAAGGTCAAAATTTGGAGAAAATTGAAGATTTTGGGAGCTACAGGTGGAGTTAAGACCTAAAATTTTGTACACAAATTCATAATGAGTTGGGTAAACTTAATAAGAAAATTAGAATCCATTTCAAAATCTCACATATTCAATTTTTATGTCTCAGACCTCAGCCTATTCGTTTGAGATCATCATTGGAGCATGCTTCATCTCAGAGTGCCTCAAAAGCTTATAGTGGTAAATAAAGGATTTATAATAATTTTATTATGCTTATAAATCATAATAATACATATAGAGAGTGTAAAAACTCCAAATTTTATGCAAACGATGCTCTCATAGTGTTTTGTAGGCAAATAAACACTTAGGCCAAAAAGGGCATTTTTGACTTTTCATGTACAAGTGACTTTTAGAGAATTTTAATAGCATGGTATGGGTAATATAGTTATGTTTTTAGGATTTATTAGGCTTTGGAGGAGAAATTTTTATTTTAGTGAAGTTTTTCACTTTTTACAGTTTTAGGCACCCTTACAAGGCACGTATTTAGATCCTCATTTTGTTCACCACATGTGGAGTTGGGACAAAAAATCATAGTATTTTTTGAGTACCCATATTTACTTAGAATTAATGATAAATTTAGATCAGTTTAGGAGCTAATCTTTATGAACAATTGCTAAGATCATAAGCAGCCCAAAATGTAGTCAATTTCCCATAGGCAAACTTCATTCACATGCTAACTTTTCATATATTTCTCATGGGAGTCTAATATTTTCAAGGATGTTAGAGGGGAAAAATTGATACACATAAATGGAATCAGTTAAATATTTGGTTCTTTTTGCCTCATGAATCATCAATTTGAAGTTCCAGCTTTAGAACCTTCCTCAGCACCTTAAAACCTAGTTCTGAGAAAAATGGATTTATTGAAATAAAATCACCATGGATCAGCTTGAAACATTTATAAAAATAAATTAAAATCTGAAAAAACTTCATAAATGTAAATTTAATGCATAGTTTTGTATAGATGAGGGCATAAATCATGTTTTTTATGGAAAAAAGTGTGTACATTGAAGTACAAGGCAATTTAATAGAATATAATCATTGGAGATTGAATCTTATAAATTTTTATTCATATTAAAATCTTTATTTTATAATAATTAATCTCATAGTTAATCCTATTATCTTAAGCAAAATGGCCAGTCTATTGGAATTTTTTGCAAAATTAGCCTAGTCAAGCATGTTGACTAATTGGTGAATTTTTTATTGTCAAAAGCATAATTTTGATGATGAATAATTATTTTTTCAGGTGTATTTTTTTTTAATAGGTTTCATGGCTTTTTTTGTAGCTTTCATGGTGTCTAGGTTTACAAAATGGACCTATTTGGCTTATTAGTGAAATTGGCTTAATTTTTCAAAAGGCTAACTTTGAATTTGATATTGGAAGGCTATTCAAAGAGTTCCATGGGAGTTTATATGCCATATATATTATTTTATCATGAAATTTTCATTACTTAAGGTCTATTTTCATGCAATTAAAGGTTCATTTGAGGTTGACTAATCTTGAGCTCTAATTGACTAATTGTCAAAGTGCCACATCTGCTCTTGGTTTCCATGCAAAAGAGGACTTTAAATTTTCAAACTCATCTTAAAGTTTAAATCAAGTGGATTTTATGTTTGAATATTGGCATAACATCATTCAAGTTTTGACTTTCCACATGGGCCCACTTCCTTATTTCCATGCCAACCTTAGATTTATGCATGTTTGCAGATTTTTGGAGAGTGTAGTGTTTATTTTAAATATTAATTTTTCAATGGGCCCACCTATTCCTATGCCAATTTTGAAAAAAACATAAATTTTTTGTGGAAATAAATCTTTTATTGAATATTTTAAATATTTTAAGGGGATTTAGATCTTGAGTTAATCAACCAAGACTAATCTTTATCTCCTAAGAACTCCACTTAGGGTTGTTTTAGGTTTTGAGGCATATTTATTGGCTAAATCAAGCCATTTTTAATAAATTCCTAAAGTTAAGAGAGAAATTGTAAGCTAGACCATTTATCAATAAAGGAGTTTTTATTCTATATATGAGTTCAAAAAGAAGAGTAGTGTGTATTTGATTAAGTATCAGTATATAAGTGAGATTTATCTCCTTTTGGTAGGTCCCTTCCTCAACTATCCCTCTCTATCTCACCTTATATAGGTCATTTGAAGAGGTTTTCAAGTCTTCATCTGAATTTTTTTTTCTTAAGGATAAAAATTTAAATTTTATTGATTATTTATGTGCATTGATTTCAGTAACTTCAAAGGATTTAGAAAATTTAGGTGCATCACCCCTTTAATTAGGATTTCCTTTTAAGTTTCCTCTTTCCCTTTTCACTCCAAAATCACAAAAATAAATCATATGAAATATGATATAATTGATAAATATAAAGGGAACCAACTCTCTCTAGAGGTTCTTCTCAACATAGGGTCACCCACACTCTAGGATGTTCCCATTGTATCAATTGGAGAGAAGGTGTGCTTGCACATCTTCAAGTAGGGTACACTCTAGAGTGATAATAGTTTTTGGCATGCCTAACGGGACAACTTATTCACATTTTTGAATTATTATCTATGTATCTGAGTATTATATTCATTTCCATATTTTCATTTTTAGATCTGTATATTTTCATGCCACTAAGAGTTGTCACAAAATCATCTACAAAAAGGAAAAAAAATAGAGTTTTATGAATTATCTTACCAACCAAAGAAGAAGAAAGCTTCTCAAACAAATCCAAATCCTACACCTTCTATTTCCCTTATTATTTCAAATAATCCTCCTACTCAAGCCAATAATATTTAGCCAAATATTGTTATAAATCTTATTCCTTAGATGGCTATTCCTATAAGATAGGATTTTGTTGCATTCAATGGTGGAAGTCCTCTAATTCTCAATCAATGGGATGATATTCTAGTTTTAGCTCTAAAGGATCTTCCATATTTTACAAGAGAAAATACAACTCCTATAGAACAAATTGTATATATTTCTAATCTTTGTTTATTGCATCATGTGACATAGGAAAATGTAGCAATGAAGTTGTTGGCAACTTCTTTGAAAGGAAAGGCACTCAGTGGTATAGAGGTTTGACTCCATCAATCAACAACTAGGATGAATTTGGAGAATTTTTTTGTAAAAATTTTGAAGATAAAAGTGATCATCCTTCACTTTTGGAGTAGCTTAGAATAATTAATAGATTCAACCATGAATTCATGGTGGATTTCAATTATAGATTCTATAAGACTTAGGATAGAATTTTAGCAGTGATCAAACCTACACCCAACTATGCTTTTGTATACTATTTGAAGGCTTTTGATTTATATGTTCCTATAATGATCCAATCCATGGGATTTAATACCTTACCTAAATATTTTGATGTAGTAATCAAGGATAAAAATTTTGTTATACAAGTAGGCAAGTTATCTCTAAAGCTTGCAATGCCTCTTTTTCCAGAGATCCATCTTCCTGCTCCAACCAATGCTCCAATTCCAAAGTCATCAAAATTTCTTCAAATATAAGGTGATCAAACTGACAGATTGGAGAAGATAGAGAGTCTTCTTAAGGCTCAAAATAGTAAGTTGGTTGTAACTGAGAGGTAACAAGCTCCACCATACAAGTCATATCAGAATCCTAATCAGAATTATCAACATAATAAGCCATCTTATCAATCCAAACACCAAGGTCAAGGGAAAATTTCTCAATAAAAGTAATATAATCCTAATGCTCCAAGAAATTCCATATCTATTGTGCCAACATAGAGCAATTATGCTCAAGAAGGATAATGGAGCAATCAATGGGATCAATAAAAAAACATGGTAATGCCTACAATCAGTGAGAGTTCTCATCAATATTTCATGCAATAAAGTTCAATTATTCCTTCATTTGAAAAATAAACACCTTATTATAATAAGTAAGCCTCTCTACCCTATGGATACATTCCTTCATTCACTAAATTAGAATTTCCAAATCAACAAGGAAAAGGTAGTGGTAAGGCACCTCCTGAAACTACATTTATCAATTTTTAGGAAGGTGAGAATTCTTTTGAGCACTTAGCTGTACATCAAAGTCAAGATTTACATAATGTTGATAATTTAGCTATATCCCATACTATATCTAAGAAAATATCAATTAGAGAAGGTTTAGGTCTTGAAAGGGCAGCCCCTTCTTCTTCTCAACCATAATAAAATACAACTACGCATGAGCTACCTCATAAAATTTCAAATCAACAAGTTCATGATCAAAAAGAAAATAATGTTAAAGGGAATTATATTCCTTAATTTACACAACATTTGGGAACTTATACTCCTAAATTATATTCAAATGCAACCACTTCTCCACTCAGTATTTTGGATCATATGAAGAAACTACAATATCAATTTTAATATGGGATACTCTATTAGTCCAAGGATAAAAGGAGTACTTGTAAGAAAAGCTTTCAAAGCTTAATATCTATGAGAAGTCACCTAAAAAATAAAGATTAAATTATTTAATAACTAATTATAATCTATAAATTTAAGCTCAACCTCTTAAGGTGACTAAACCTCCTCCATTTTACCTTAATATTATCATTGGAGATTGTCTAGTTCATAACTATATGATTGATAGTGGGGCTAGTACTTTTGTCATACCCAAATCAATAGTTGATAAGTTAGGACTATAGTATTAAATACATGAGAAAGGTGTCTTGAAATTATATCGGTATCCTACCAAGACTATAGCTATGTTGAAAGATCTAAAGATCATATCATTTACTTGTCTAAATTTCACCATTTTACAGGATGTTGTCGTTGATGTACCTCCATATTTTGCATTATGCTTATCCAAAGATTTCACTACCAAAATGGGAGGTAACCTTTATTTATATTGGTAATACATGGTTTTTATAACTATGTATGGAGCCAAATAAACTATTATATCATAGCCTATTTATATATTTCACCTTGAGCCATATATGCCAAATATGTCAAATGTGAATTACAATATTTCAGAAGAAGATGATAATACCACTTATCAAGAGCCTTCTAAGCCTCTTGAAGGCATCATGAATCTTATCCTAGATTAGTGGGTTGCTTATAATCATGGACATGATCCCTAAAAAAATATTGAAGATGATGGTTTTAAAGTTTACTTTATAGATGAAGAAGGTGACTTATTGCCTAGTCTCACTAGCTCAATGCAGGATCAAGGAGTTTGGAATCTATTCACTGATGGATTCAAAAAAAAAGAATGGTAGTGGGGCTGGTGTTATGTTGGTTTCACCACAAAATTAAATTTATTATTATTATATTATATTTAAATTTAGTTTTACTTCCAATACTGTAGAATATGAAGATCTTATTTATGGTCTTCAATGGGCTAGAAAGAGGGATATTAAGCTCTTACAGGTAAAATGTGATAGTAAATTGGTAGTATATCAAGTTATAGGTTTAATTTAAGAAAATAATCCTATTTTGAAGGCCTAAAAACATATATTTTGAGATCTCATGGAAGATTTTATTACATTTGACATTCACTCTATTTCAAGAGGAGCAAATTAGCATGTTGACAGACTTACTGCCATAGGTGCACACTATGATATTCCAGATCAGATTAAGGACAATAAAAATTAGACCCAAATTAATGTGGTATGTAAGTTGGTAAGTTTTTTATTATAACAATAAAATAACATATTTTCTATAGAATGACGTAGAGTTTTGCCTAAAAAATCATGATAAATTGCAAGATCAATATGCAAATCATATTGTGTAATTAAAATAAAACAAGATGCATAAAATTTTGGTGACTTTAGAGAGAATTTTCAATGAAGATGATCAGATAAGGAAAGACAAAGTGAGTATTTCTTCCAAGAAAGAGCAATATGAGCCAATTAGAATAGCTTAAGGTAAGCTACTAAAGTTGGCTCAATTTAATAATGATTCTAAAAGAGTAACCTTTATTTCATTATGTCAAGAGTTCATGGATGTTTTTTCTTGGGAATACCATGATTTGAAAGGTTTTTATCCTAGATTGGCACATCATACCATTGAACTTGAACATGATGCAAAACCAGTAAGATAAAAGCAAAGGCTAATCAACCCCAAGGTTAAGATTCTCATGATAAAGGAGCTTACAAAGTTGATTGAATCAGGTATTATTTTTATTATTAATCATTCAACATGGGTATCAAATCTTGTTCCAATAAGGAAAAATAATGGAGAGATAAGACTTTGTGTTGATTTCAGAGATTTGATTAGAGTATCATTGAAATACCACTATCCACTTCCTTGCATGGATCAAATATTGTAGAGATTTTTAGGTTCACAGAGGTTTTCTTTATTTGATGGGTACTCAAGATACAATAAAATACTAGTGAAAGAGCAAGATCAGTATAAAATAGCTTTCACCACCAAATAGGATACCTTTTGCTTACAATAAAATGCCTTTTGGACTCTCTAATGTTGGAGCTACCTTTTAAAGGGCATTGGATGTTACTTTTCATGGTCTTTTAAGTGAAATGGTTTTAGTCTATCTTGATGACATTATAGTATTTTAAAAGTATTCTAATGATCATCTAACACATTTTAAAATTGTTTTTGATATATATAGATAATTTGGAGTTTCTTTGAATTCAAAGAAATACATTTTTTAGTGCATGAGGGAGACTTCTTGGGCATGTGGTGTCCAAAGATAGTATTTTCATTGATCTATAAAGAATAGAGGCAATCCTTGATATATCATTACCTAAACACAAGAAAGGATTATATATCTTCTTGAGTAATATTAACTTTATCAAAAGATTCATTACTAGTTTTGCAAAACTAGTAAAGCCACTTACTCAAATTATTAAGAAACACCAAGAGTTCACTTGGATTAAATAAGGTACAAGAATTTTTGAAGATATAAAATAATAAATCAACCAAGCTCCTACTTTTATCAATATATATTTTAGTAAATATTTCCTCTTGTATTCTTTCTCTACTTCCAATACTATTTCAGCCATGCTTATGCAACAGAATGATGAAGGTTTAGAACAACCCATTACTTTCTTTAGTCAATATTTATAAGGTTATAAAGAGAGATATTATTATTTATAAAATCATTTACTTATTTTTATAATATGTCTAAAAAAATCTAGACATTTAATTTCAAATAAAAAGATTATATTAATGGTTGTTCATCCAAGTGTGAAGGACTTCATTCTCAATAGAGACTTGAGCGAAAAGAGAGATGGATGGGTCACTAAATGCATGGAATATGACATTGAAGTAAAATTAAAAAATATGGTCTAAGGAAAAATATTATGTGAACATATTTTATAATATATAAAAGAATAAAAAGAAACACATTTGACAATTCAGGACACTCAACAAGAAGCTGAAAATACACCTCCTACAAGTTAGACACAAAACATTGTTAGATTTATTAAAATTAGAGAATGTCCAAGGGGTTTTAATGAATAAAAAATAATACAATTAAATTTGAAATAATTACCATACATTATAATTAATGGATTGGTTTTTAAAAATACATTGGAGGTATGCTTTTAAGGTGTGTTAAAACTAGTTAATTTGACAAGCTTTTCGAGCAATTTCATGAGAGTCCTTATGGAGGTAATTTTAAAACCAAGACCATTACTAAAAAAATCATTAGAGATGATTATTTTTATCCTAATATATTTATATATGCACATGCATGGGTTAGGAAATCTATAAATTGTGTAATTTTTGTATGAAAATAGAGACTAGTTGTTATGCCACTAAAGCCAATTCAGGTTGAGCAGCCTTTCATGCAATGGGTTTTAGACTTCATTGGAATGATTAATCCTCCATATAGTGCCTGTAAATAGTTGGTTTTGATAGCTATATACTATTTCACTAGGTGGGTGGAAGTAGTGCCTTTGAAAGAGGCAAATGAGAACTTTGTGCTTGAGTTCTACGAGATCCTTGTCACTCATTTTGGAGCACCTTATACTATCATATCAGATAATGCTTTGGAATTCAGTAGTGAAAGGTATGTGAATGGGATATTTAACATGGTATTTATTTGAAATTTTCATCCAATTACTATCCATAGGGTAATGGACTAGCTAAATCCACTAACAAGAACCTAATTTATATCATCAAAAGAATAATGGAAGATAATCAAAGATCTTGGCATACAAAGTCAAAGACTACATTATGGGTTTCTAGGATCACCCATAATAAGGACATTAGTCACTCACCATATCTCCTAGTTTATGGATGAGAAGCAAGGCTACATATCTCATTGGAGCTTCCAGCTTTGGAGCTTACACACACTAGCTAAAGCTTTTAGAAAGTGATGCAATGGAGGTAATAATGAATGAATTGAGATAATTGGAGGAGATAATAGATGATTTTATGCATACTATGTGGTAAAATCAGCATCAAGTCAATAAGAAATTTGACAAGAGAACTTCATTAAAAACTTTTTAGTAGGCAGAGATAGTTCTCAAATGGGATGAAGAGAGTATAAAGCCAGGTAAGCACTTCAAATATGATAGCCTTTGGAGTGAAACTTATATTATCATTGATTTCAAGAAGAAAAATTATTTTTAATTATCTAGATTGAGTTGAGAATAACTTCCCATTCCTATGAATGGGATGTTTCTTAAATACTACTATTAAGAGAGTCACTCCTTTGTACATAGTCATAGTTTCATTTCTCTAAATGTTTTTCCATACATGATTCAATGGTTGTTTTTAATTTCAATTTTTTTGTTGTCCCTTCCTCCAAGTGCATATATGCACATGTTGTTGTTGAATTAGTTTCTCTTTTTGAGTATTGGTCTGGATCTTTCTTAATTTCAATGTTTGTCTTGGTCTATCCATAATAGATTTCTAAGTTCTTTTGACCAGTGGGCCGGTCAAACCCTGAAGTCACCAAAATTATTAGTAATTTAGCTTATCAAGGCCAAATTACTACCCCTATGTTTTAAAACTTTCCCTAGAATGGTCAATTTCCCTTTGTAGCTTGTCAAGATAGTTAATTATGGCCTAAAAGTGCCAATTTGGGTCGAAAAATACCAAAAAAAGTTTTAAAAACATAAAAAATGGTTTCAAAAGTTATAAAATTATGTCAAAAATATTTATTGATGTTCAAAAATGGGAATTTATCCTAAGTCCTAAGTTTAAAACTTTAAAAAGGTGTTTGATATGTTTTATAGCCCAAAAGAGCCCCAAAATAGCCTACACATGCCATTTGAAAAGTTTAAAACATGAAAAAGGTCAAAATTTGTATTTTTACATGTAATTCAACTAAAATTTTCTCAAATTTTCTTTTCCAAGTGGTGGAAGGCCTTGGTTTCCTTTTAAAAGGCAAAAAGGACTCTTTTTCCTTCATTTTTTAAGCAATATTATGGAATCCATACATCCAAAGCTTGGAAAGTATTTTGTAGGGAATTACTAGGATTTAGTTGGAATTCCATGGTTTTTCATGGCCATACAAGCCCTAAATGAGCTTCTTTTAGATTTCTTATTTGTTGGCATAGAGACACATGCTTGTAGGTTTCTTGCTAGTACATTCTATTAGAGGAAGGTACAACTCTCAAATTTGTGGAGAAGAAGATAGAATTAGAGGGCTTGGTAATGGTTCAAGTGGTTTTTCAATTGGATTATCTAAGCTCAAGAATCGTCTAGTTGAAGTTAGGGTAAATTTTGTTGCTAAGCAACCAAAAAGACAATTATTTTTCCTCAATTTATCTTCACTTGGGCAGAGTTAAAGAAAAATTAAAGTTATTCCAGAATATTAAGCACTTGATCTATCCTTCCATGGTATCCTTAAGGTTTTATTCTTTCAATACAAGGTCAAAAGGAGGCCTCAAACTTAGCCAGTCAAAGAAAGAGTAGTTTGAGCTTCAAAGGTTAATTATACGGTCCAAGGAAAAGGATTTAGCTTCAAGTTTTCAAGAAATTCATGTTTAGAGGATTTTCATCAAGTTTTCATGATTTCCAAGAATAATTATTAGATATTTTTCAAGTTTCATGGCTAAGGGCCATCTCCATGATTTCATGTGTCTCAAAGGGCCTATTTAGCATTCTTTAATGAATTTTTACAAAATTTATGGTTTTTGGAGAAAATCATGTTTCATTTTTATTCACTTGATCTTCTTCAATTGCTTAAAAATTTAGGTAACATGATGATCATATGATCATGTTTATTTACAACTCCTTGTCTTGATCCTATCATGCTTCCAAATGCTTGTTTTCCCATCTCCACTTCTTCCATTCCATATATATGCCATACTACTATCTTCTCCCTATGTTTTCCATTGTGTTTGTGTCTTTCTAATTCCCCTCCATATTTTTTCATCATTATTTCACTCTATCCACCCATCATTCCCATCTCCATAACCTTACACCTTCAGTGATTTCATAAGGATACCTGTAGGCTTATCTTTTTCCAAGAAGGGCCTTTTTCATAGGTTTAAGGGCCAAGAAGCACCATTGAGTCTTTTGAAGGCATGAATATTGATTTATTTATATGTGAAGTTGGAATAATAGGGGAGATGGCATAAGCAAGGTAAAAATTCTTAAAAGAGCAAAATAATAACTTGTGGTGGTCTAAAGCATCCTACAGGCCTATGCTTTATAGAAGGGACTAGTTGCATGAATGGAACTTCAAAGGTTTTCAATAAATGAATTTGGATTGACAAAGATATTCTTCATTTTATGAAGATGATCATGATCAAGAGAGTCATGAGTTTGGTTGAGACCAAAAAAATTATGGATAAGAGGATGTAAGCCTGAAAACATCATGCACATTCCATACAATAGAACCCTACAATAGTAAGGAAAAGTTGTAGCCCTTTTGAGATTGGTCTCATGCCTTGGAGGTATCAAGTGAAGATTGGAAGGCATTGTTATACCCCTCATCATTATGGCTTCATCATATATTAAATAGCCTTATGAAGAGGGTAGAGGAACACAATATTGGCTACAACCATCATTGACAACCTATAAGCCTAAGAGATTATCTGCAGCCATCTATAAAGGCAATTTGCTTTATAATTACAATCAAGTGCATGTAGTTTGAGAATTCTAGATGGTGTTTATATAGGTAATCATGGTCAAGGTTTCATGTTACTTAAAAATTAGAATAAAAATACAATCATATCCTCTAAAAAGGTGATCTGTAGCCATGATGAATTATCATTGGGCAGTCTAAATAGAGAGTTTGTTTCTTAAAGTTTTCTAAGAATAATGAAATGCTTTAATGATTTATGGGTATTTTTGGTGTAAGGGTAGGCTAATAAATATTTGAAAAAACCCTAAACTCACCTACAATCACCATGATTTACACTTACAACTATCTCCCTTAGAACATGCTATAGCCAAGAGGATGAGTTAGACCATTGAAAGGGCCTTGAAGGCATTAAAGATCAAGAAGGAATTTTGAGTTTGTTGAAAGAGCATATTAAAAATCAAGTATTGATGTTTTTTTGGTTCTTAAGGCCTATAATTAGTTCTCAATCCATATTATTCAATGAAAGGAACCCTATTGGTCTGAGGTACAAGAAGGTCTACTTAGTAGTAGAAAGTATTTTATGACTCAAGAGGTTAATTTGACTATCAAGATATAATCAAATTTTGAGTTAGCATTTTTCATGAAGATAATCAAAACCTAAAAGGCATACTAGGGTTCAAGGAAGTTGTCCATGGGATAAAGATAACCTATAACCACATTTTAATCCTACAACCAACTAGGTGTTTTGATGTTGGAGACCTAAAGACATAATGACCACTTCCAAAGGAGGTCACCATGTGACATTATATAGGTCAAATCAAAAGTATCAAGAGGACTAAATTGGTTTAAATTAGAAATACAAATTTCCAAAGGAGAATAACAGTTAAGTTTCCAAAGGACAAGCATGCCTATGGCCTTAGGAGCACATACATGACTAGGGCTAAAGAGGAGTTTGAGTGCATGGAGTTTAATGGCAGGGTTTGTCTTTAGAGAACTAGTTATGAGATTAAAAATGTTTTGGTGGTTTAAAACCATGAAAAATTACTCTAATACATATTTCTATAGTAGTACACCTCAAATGATAACCTACAGCCTAGGAAGGATTTGTTACTTTGAACTATCCAACAAGGGTTTTGAACTCTTAGGAAGGGTTCGGTGTTTGAAGAGTAATCATCTTTCATGGAGGGTTAAAAAAATAGTATCAATAAAAACATAAAATGGTACTAAAAAATAATCACCTATAGTGCCCAAGCACTTTCAACAGGCCATTGTACGGATTATGCACAATCCAAGGCCTTATAAGCTTGAAACTAGTCAATTTGATAGGAAAGAGATACGTTGAGAGTTTTCATTTAATTTAAATGATATTTAAGAAAAAAATAAGGATGTATTAGCCAATAATATTCTAAAACTTCATAAAAAACTTCCTAAAATCAATAAACATAGTATTTTAAGAAGCCTAATTACCTTGTTTGGAGGTCTTTTCATGCTTTAGAATAGAGGTACAATTTGTTTCCAAACTATTGAAAAGACTATTGAGATTAATAAATGTGTTTTTGACCTTAAATGAATATAATTACATAAAATTAACCTTTAAAACATGAAAACTTAGTCAAAAATGTAGACGGTCCATGCACAAAGGCCAAAATTTGGAGAAAATTGAAGATTTTGGGAGCTACAGGTGGAGTTAAGACCTAAAATTTTGTAAAAAGGTTGTAATGAGTTTTATAAAAAATTTACCAAATTTAATATCCATTTTACAATTTCACATACTCTCTATTTTGTCTCAGACCCTAGCCTGTTCGTTTGAGATCACCATTGGAGCATGCTTCATTCGAGTGTGCCTCAGAAGCTTTTAGTGACAATTAAAGGATTGATAATCATGGTATTATGTTTTTAAATAATAAATATACCTATATAGAGAGTAAAAAATCCAAATTTTATGCAAACCATGCTCACATAGTGTTTTGCAGGCAAATAGGCACTTAGGCCAAAAAGGTCATTTTTGAATTTTCATGGAAAAGTGACTTTAATAGTGTTTTTATAGAATTTTAAAGGTCATATAATTATTTTTTTATGATTTTTAAATATTGGGAGGGTATATTTTCATTGTAGTGAAGTTTTTCACTTTTTACAATTCTAGGCACCCTTCCATGCCACCTATTTAGATGCTCATTTTGTTCACCAGGTTTGGAGTTGGGCTAAAAAATATTAGTATGTTTTTATTAACCATATTTAATTATAATTCATGAATAATTGATATTAGTTTATAGGATGATATTTATGAATAATCACTAACAACATAGGTAACCCAAAATGTAGTCAATTTCCCATAGGCAAACTTCATTCACATGGTAAATTTTCATATATTTTTCATGGGAGTCTAATATTTTTAAGGATTTTATAGGGGTAAATTTTATAAACATAAATGTAATTGGTTTTATATTTGGAATCCTATACCTCATGAATCATTAGTTTGAAGTTCTAGCTTTAGAACCTTCCTAAGCACCTTAAAAACCCATTTGGAGAAAAGTGGATTTTATTGAACTAAAATAACCATGGATCAAAATAAAAAATTTAAACATGAAGTAAACTCTAAGAGGATTATATAAATTTAAATTTAATGCATAGAGTTGTACAGATGAGGGAAGGAATCATGTTTTTTGTGGAAAAAAGTGTGTAAGTTAAATTATTGGGCAATTTAATAGAATATAATCATTGGAGATCAAATATTAGAAATTTTTATTCATCTTAAAATATTTATTTTATTATAAATCATCTTTTAGGTTTTCTTATCAGCTCAGGCAAAATGGCCAATCTGTTGGAATTTTGTGCAAAATTGGCCTAGTCAAGCATGTTGACTAATTGGCCAAGTTTTTCTCATCAAAATCATAATTTTGATGATGATGAATTGTTTTTTCAGGTGTATTTTGTTTTTTTAGGTCTCATGGATTATTTTATAGGTTTCATGGTGTCCAAGTTTACAAAATGGACCTCTTTGGCTTATTAGTCAAATTGGCTTAATTTTTCAAAAGGCTAAGTTTGAATTTGATATTGGAAGGTCATTCAAAGAGTTCCAAGGGAGTTTATACTCCATATATATATTTTTCACATGAACATTAATTCTCTTTTCATTCTTCAAGGTCCATTTTCATGTAAGGGAAGGTCCATTTTCATGTAAGAGAAGGTTCATTTGACGTTGACTATTCTTGAGCTCTAATTGACTAATTGTCAAAGTGCCACATCTACTCTTGGTTTCCATGAAAATGAGGACTTTCAATGTTCCAACTCATCTTAAATTTTAAATCAAGTGGAGTTTATGTTTGAATATTTGTGTAGCATCATGCATGGAGAAAGTTTTGACTTACTACTTGGGCCCACCTCCTTATTTCCATGCCAACCTTGGATTTATGCATGTTTGGAGACTTTTGGAGAGTGTAATGTTAATTTTAAATATTAAATTTTCAATGTGCCTACCGTATTCCTATGCCAAGTTTGAAAAATCATAATTTTTTTTTGGAGATAAATCTTTTATTGAATATTTTAGATATTGTAAAGGGATTTATATCTTGAGTTAATCAACCAAGACTAATCCTTATCTCTTGGGAACTCCACTTTGGGATATTTTAGGTTTTAAAGAATATTTATTTTCTTAATCAAGCCATTTTAAATAAATTCCTAAAGTTAAGAGAGAAATTTCAAGCTAGATCATTTATCAATAAAGGACTTTTTATTTTGTATCTAAGTTCAAAAAGAAAAATAGTGTGTATTTGATTGAGTATCAGCATATAAGTGAGATTTATCTCCTTTTGGTAGGTCCCTTTCTCACCTATCTCTCCCTATCTCACCTTATATATTTCCTGTGAAGATGTTTTCAATCGTTCATCTAAAATATTTTTGTTTAAGGATAGAAATATAAATTTTATTGATTATATATGTGCATTAATTTTAGTAACTTCAGAGGATTTGGACAATTCAGGTCCATAACTCCTTTCATTAGGATTTCCTTTTAAGTTTCCTCTTCCCCTTTTCACCCCAAAATCACAATAAATATGATATAATTGATAAATCTAAAGGGAACCAACCCTCTCTGGAGGTTCTTCTCAACTCAAAGTCACCCACACTCTGAGAAGTTCCCACTGTATCAATTAGACAGAAGGTGTGCTTGCACATATTCAAGTAGGGTAAACTCTAGAGTGATAAAATTATGGTGAATAATTTCTCATTTTCATACCATTTGATCAACAATGCTACTAATTTTTACCTCTTCCATAATTGGTCATAATGTGTTCACTTTAATGATGGATATTTCTTAGTGAAGACTATGGATTCCTTAGCATGTTGTGTCATTATCTCACCTATTTGCATCTTCTTCTTGTAAGTCATGTAAAGTGTTATAGAAATATTCAAGGTTAAGTGAGTTATCCTATTCACTAGTGCCATTCAAGGCCTCTTGTATATCCCTCCTAGCCTAAACATTCATCCATAATCTCATAATGAAACATTGATGTGAGAAGGTTCAAATCTGAAATGTGTATGTTTGGTTAGTCCTTTATTCTCATGTGTAACATATATCTAGTTGGAATTCATCAGATTATTTGGTGCATCACCTTCATTAGGTTATTTTTTTTTAGTTTTCTCTTTCCCTTTTCCCTCAAAAAGTTTAGGTGTGGTATTGATCCAAAGTGGTACATCAAGAGAGATATCCCTATCTAGAGATTCACATCGTTCATAGGCTACCCAAAATATTATAGGTGTTTAAATTGTGATACTTGGATTAGGAGAGCTGAGACATCTCCTAAAAGGGTGAAAATCCAAGTGATAATAGTTTTTAGCATGTTTAGTGGGACTCTTAGTCTAAGAGGTTGAAATATTTTTGGTATTGTATTTCAACAATTAGCCTTTGGAGGCATCTATATAAACATTAATGGTGACTCTAAAGTTACATCAAATGGTCAAGAATCCTAGGTATTCCTTTTAAAGATTTCTAATAACCATTATTTATGTTCTTTCTTCATAATGAAGCTCCATGGCTAACTTCGGTATTGAGTTTTATTCTACATAAGTTGGTGATGTTTATAAAGCTATGGAATTTCCTATTAGCCCTGTCATGATCCTTATTAACCCATCCATGATCCTTATTAGCCTATTTATGAAGTGTATTAGTCTTAAAATCAACCTTCTCCATATATTTCTCCTATTCAACCTAGTCACTTCTCTAATCAATCCATTTCCACTTTCAAGCAAACTCTTTTGGGCTATGAGAAGTATATGTTAGATATTGACACACATAGGGGATATGGTCTAGATATTCCTAGTAATTTCATTCATAAGGTGAGATATTCATTAGATATGGTTAAGAGAGAGTGGACACCTATTGAGATATCAAATTGGTGAAGGCTCATAAGTGAGATGCTAAATTTGAGTGGCCTAGTTTCATCCTTGAAAGATAGGATAAAAATTCATGAGAATAAGAATCACCAAACCTATCAAACTAGAAGAGAAATTTGGGAAGACAAACCTTGTTTTTAAATAAAATATTGATAGTTAGAATGATATGCACAATAATGACATGAAATAGTCTATATCAATAGCAAAGGAAGTGGAATTTCCGCCCTCATTACCCTCTCCCATGCCATCCTCATCTTGGGAATAAATTTTAGATATGAGATTCTAAATTGGAGACAAGGTGGAGAATCTAATCCTAAGGAAATTCCAAGTTTATTTAATAATTCATCCAATCCTCAAATTACATCACCATCTTAAGAAGAGACTACTAATCCTAACATTCTAAGTTGGAATAATATAGTGGAGTCATGGGGAAAGAAAGAGGATAAAAGTCTTGATAAGGAGTGTGAAGTTGAGAACGAGCTTGATCCTGTGGAAGTTCCTCCCACCCTTCCTCAAGAGATCTCTTGTGTTCCATGTCAGCCCTCTTGTCTCCTCATCCTCATGATGATGCCTATCAAATTCAAGAGAGACTTTTCGAAGAGAACCTAGCCAAGTTGATTGAAGAGTTAGAGTTGAGAATGAAATTGTTGAGTCAAGGTGTGATGTAAGTTTTGGACATAAAGGAATATCATATGCCTAAACACACCCCATCTAACCTCCATTAACAAAGTTTTCAAGAAAAATTAGATGTGAATGAAGTGATTTTAAAATGGAAGGAAGAAAACCAAACCAAGTTATTTTAGCCCAAAGTATGCCTCCCCTTCTTCAAGAGCTCCCAAAATAATCCCCTAAAATGCATTCTAAATATTATTTTGAGTATTATGTTCTACCTCCATGAACTAGTTCATTTTTTCCACACCTCATTACCCTTTTCTTTGATGTAACTATGGTATGGGAACCTAAAGAGGAGAAATTTATTAAAGAAAATTTAGAACTCTTGCTTGAAGAAAGTGTAACTCCTTGGTAGCCTCATTGGGATAGGTCACCTAATTTCAAGATGCATAGTCTTGGAATCACCAAGAAGGAGAAGGAGATGATATATTATGACAGTTGAGATATAACTTGAAGGTCCTCAAGAGGTCACAAGTGTTGAAGAAGAGATGAGTCCTTGTGCTTAGTCTTCTTGTTTTGTTGATAATGAAGAATGCCTTCCTTGTGTCAAATAAGAAATCTTGAATGAAGTCTTTTTAGATTTTAAATAAGAAGAGGAAGGAGATTCTCTTGTTTTTCCCTTTCATGATTCTAATCAAAGAAAGGATAAGGACTTATGGTAGTAGTTCGAAAAAATTTGCAATGAGTTTGAGTCTCTAAAGGGCTCTATAAATTCCTTAGAGCTAACTATAAGTCATGGTAAGCAAGATGAAATTTTTGAAAATGTTATAGAAGAGCCACATAAAAGTTCACCTCAGTCTTTAGAGGTCAAAAGAAGCTCATATTGGCCTTAATATTCTAAAGAACAAGAAACCAATCCTCTTGAAGCCATGACTATGAAGAAGATACTAGTTGATCATGAGATGATGAGTGGGAAATAGTATGAGTTATGTGTACAAGTTTAATAGGAATATATCTACATTGGATACCTATTTAAGGATGATCTAGTTAAGATCATATCAAGTGAAGCTATAGGAAGTAGGTCTAATTTACCAAGTGTTCAATCCAGAGAGCAACATGCTTGGCACCATGATTCATCTCATAAAGAAAGAGATGCAATAAACTTTCCTTTAGATCCTAAAAAGGGAGGTATGATTTATTTTTAGTTATATATAATTATTTGCTTCCTATTTTTCTTAAGTGTTTTCAACACGTGTGTTTTGTCAGTTTGTTTTCTTTGCTTTGTGTATGCCGTTTATTTTTTATGGCTGAGGTAGTTAATTGGTCTTATCTTGATAAAAGATTGTGGTCAATGGTCAAAGGTTTCTTATTTTTGTTATAGACTTCATATGACTCCATAATCCCAAATGAGTGATAAGGCTACTGATCTAGTTAGTATAGCAGACATACTACCCCTATAAGTCACCAATTTATCGACCAAATTTGACCCTATAGGTTAAATTGGGACCCTTATATGAAAAAAATGATATATAGAGGTTTATAATGGGTTTAATATTATTTAATAGGGTTTATTATAGTTTATTTGATGTCATTATATATCATATTATCTTTGGTCTTCATCATGTTCAAAATTTATGTCTTTTGAGTCATTTTGGATGTCAAAAAGGGGTATTTAATGACTTGTGTGACCTCATAGGGAAATTTGAATGTTTAAAAGGATGATGTCACATAACATGTGTTGTAATAAGTTTTTAGTAATTTTTACTAACTAAAACAAGGTAGTTTATTTATAAAAAGGATTAGTTATCTTGAAAAACTTAAGAATTTAATAAGGTGTACAAAATTGTATGAACTCCTAAAATTTGGGACATTACAAGAGTATCCCTTGGTATTCCATACACTTAATTCAGTTATCGATTTTATCATTAAATTCAAAGAATGAATAAAACTACTTATCTCTTCTTCTGCTAGGCTTGGCAAGCAAAAGTAGTCTTTAGGTTTGTACTTGGTACAATTAACAAGAGAGGTTTTAGGAAAAATTATCCTAATGGTGTCTTCTAAAATTAGTTAGATTCCATTTTATGCTTGGTTGTAGATGAATGGTGGTTTGTGCTTTATAAACTATTCCTAAGAATTTAATCTTTCTAATTTGCTTGCTAATCTATGGACCCTATAGATTTTGCCTTGGTTTGGAGAAATCCACACAATCTAGCTACTGGTATTGGCTCCATATGTTATTGAATCCCTCCTCTAATTATTTATATTATTATTTTCATTCTTGGAAAATATATCATGAGCTAGTTAGTTTAGTTTGTAGGTTGATGTTCTAGGTGGAATGGCAGTTAAGTTCATTACTGACAAAAGGTTGTATTATCTAGAAGGGATTAATATGAGTAGGATATAGTGTTTTCTATGTTTCATGCCATAGATACTACCTCATTTCCATGTTAGACTCATCATTCCATGTTTGGATCAAATTCTCAGTCCATTGTCATACTCAGTTAGCTCTTACCCACTTCTACTTGCAGTAATGGTAAAGTACATGTATGGGGCTTGTATAATACATTCACAAAGGTGTAATGAAAATACCAAAGACCTAATATGTATTTTATTAACATTAAATATAAAGTTTATCATTAAAATGGTTGAGATAATACTATAGTAATCATATAACACATTTTCACCTAGTTTGCTAGGAACATACTCATCTATAGGTGCCATGGAAAAGAGTATCTCATTGTAACAATATACATAGCTCATTGAATACATTAAATGTTTTTAATACCCTTTTTAAGGTATTGAGATAGGTTTACAACTCATTAAGGGAATATTTTCCATGCTCACTACCCAATTTTGTATTACTACCTTCACTGTGATTTAACAAACAAGTGACAAAATAGGGCATTAAAGATCCATCTTGAAATGTTAGATCATGTGAGGAAAACCTCCTTGAATTATTGATGTATTGAGGGATCATGGAAGACTCATGTGAAATTATGGGTTGGTGAGCAAACTAGGAAAGACCTTTTAAGGATGATGACTGTGGATTTTAGGCCCTTGATCCTTAAAATGAGAAAACAAAGATCCAAACCCTTTTGTAAACATCTTGTAACAAGGTTTCTAATTATTTTGATACATACTATTAAGTTTGTTTTGAAGTATTCACATGGGAGAAGTAATATTTAGAGTTTGTTATGTTGATGAAAAATAGAGGGTGGTCATTGGAAGGCCTAAAAAATCACTTTTATACACTAAGTTTAGGTAGTGAAATCTACAAGCTTTATGTTCTAAGTAGCCTCTTACCCTTAAGTTGTAAAACCAAACCATGTTTCATGATGGAATGGTTTTATATGGTTTAAGAGATAATTCATAACCTAAGGGTCATTATAAGAGTTGGATTTATATTTTTTAGGTCCTATACTCACCTACAAGATCCTTTTCACCTACAGGTGATTATATCTAACATTGAAAAATAGTTAGCTTGAACAATGGTTGAAAACTATGGACATGATTTCTAAGCCTATTAACATAAACATTTTGATATGAAATTTTTACAAAGGTCATCCAAAGATAATTATGGATATTATAAGGTGAAAATAATACATACATACCTCTTTTTCATCACACAATGTACACGTACATGGTTTGGAGATGGAAGGTGACTCTAGCACCTAGGTTTGTAAAGGGAATCTATCTTCATACTTGAACTATTCCATCAGGTGAAGATAATAGAAAATAACATATATGATCTAAAGTATCATTCAAAAAGGTTAGAATTCTATGTTTTAAGCCTCATTTACACCTACAGGACCCCACACAGTCAAATATAGTTAACTATGAGGGGTAAAGAGCAGAATTGGGGCCTCTTCATAAGGATATAGAATATAAGATGAAAAAATGGAAAAAATAAAAAATAAAATGATCCTAAGGGACTCTTGGGAGGCTTTTGTACACTTTACTCAAGACCAAACAAGCGTGGTCACCTATAGGTCCCTTTTTAAGACACAAAACATAGTAAAAGATGATACACACTCCTGAGATTTCAAGGAGTATGTTATGAGATGGAGTCAAAAATGGAGATGAAAAAAGCTTCATAATAATCATAATAGCCTCATAAAATCATCATTATGGGTATATATCAGAAAAAGGGGTCCAATGATTCATCATACAAGCTACATTCTAGATCATGACAGTCTGTCTCCACACAAGTTTGTCTTAGGTCTTTGAAAAATTCAAATGTCAAATGATGTTATAAAGGGATAAAATATTATAAAAAATCATATTTAAACCCTATAAAAACTTCTCAAATAATCACCATTTTCTAAGGAAATAGGGGAGTGCCCTCTATTTTGTCTCAGTTAGAGGGCACTTTGTTTATGCATGAAACTTGTAATCTTGGGGAAATGAGGATGAAAGAGTGAACCAGAGGTTATTTTACATTTATATAAGGTGTGTGGAATTTTAATAAATCTAAAAAAACATGTAAAACCAAGAACAAATGAATGAATTCAAATAGAATTATCTAGAGTGCCAAGTATGCAAACAAGACTATTTGAGGCCCATAACCAAATGGGGGTCCAACTTCACTTCCATCCCCTAGTGAGTTTCATACCCTATTGAATAATGTTTATAAGATGTATTTGGATGTGTCTAAGATATTATTATGAAAAATAGGTGACAAGGTAGTCATATTTTGGCTCAAAGGTAACATTAGGCTTGTGTGAATGGAAAAAAGGGCTCGAGTGGCTATTTTTGGAATCTCATATCTCTTATGATGATTTTCATGGCAGTCCAAAAAGTTTATAGGTGTTATCAAGGTCCTTGAAGATCAAGTTTTTGGAATTTTTTAAAGTTTAACATCCCAAATTTATGAACAAATCTTAAGAGATCAAAATAGTCTAAAACCCTTGCTAGTGATGTGATTGGAAAAGTGAGGTTGGAAGGATATTAAAATGAGATATTTTGACCATCAAAGTTATTAAACATTTTAGACTACTCTTTTAGGATCCTTCTCAGCCTTTTGAGTTGTACATAAGTATATAGATGGAGTATAAAATAGGGTATTGTTGGATACTTTTTGTGTTGTGTAGGTTTTTGGAGGTTATAAGAGATTCAAATATCATGGAATGGAAGATTAGGACTTAATATAACTCTCCATATAAATTTAATTCCTTTTAATAACTCCTAAGTACCTCAACTAGCTAATTCATCTTAGCTTGTCAAAACTAGCATAGTGACTAAGCTAGTGAGAAGGGTGGAAAACTTTAAGTGAGCTGATTTTAAGGTGTGCCTGATACCTCTAAGGCCATGTATTGTATTTATAAGTGTAATCCACTCAATTTTATGAATTTTTATGTAAAATTAATGCCTTTTAGAGTCTAAGTGTGTAAGGTTTGTGGAAGAGGAGTTTTCTTATACTCTAGGCAGTGATGGATCACTTATAGGACAATGCAAATGAGTATGAATAAAACCAATACATGGAGAGGAATGTATTAAATCCTTCCACTTAATTTCAATCATCATAATTTTCCCTAATTAATTTTGGTATGTTCAAATAGAGGTGAATCATCAAGGCATATTTTTATACCAAAATGAGAACTTCCATGCCACTTTTCATGGTTTCCTGACTTAAAATGACACTTGTGCTTCCTAACCTTACATGGTATATTTAAAACACTCTTTTCATGAATAATTAAATCATTTTATCATCTTTAAAAGCGTCCTTATGACCTTTGTACTTATCTCTTCCTCTCTCTCTCTCTCAAGTTTTATAAAAACTAATTATTTTGGCCTTTGTAACTTATGCTCCACCTGAATATGGTGAGGACATACTCATTTTCATACCATTTGATCAATAATAATAGTGATTTTTACCTCTTCCATAGCTTCTCATAGTCTTTTTAATTTAATTATGGATCTTCCTTAGTGAATACTTTGGATTCCTTAGCATGTTGTCTCATTCTTTCACATATTTGTAACTTCTTCTTACAACTCATGTGAAGTTTTCTAGGAAAAGTCAAGCTTAAGTGAGTTATACTATTAAAAATTTAAATTCAAGGCCTCTTTTTTATCCCTCATAGCATAAACATTCATACATAACCTCATAATGAAACATTGATGTGAGAAGGTTCAAATAAGAAAAGTGTGTGTTTGGTTAGTCTTTTGTTCTAATGTGTAACATCCAGTCAGTTGGAAGTCATCAAATTATTTGGTGTATCATGGGTATTAGAATAGTTTGATTTTAATTTTATCTCTCCCTTTTCCCTCAAAAAATTTAGGTGTAGTAGTGATCTAAAGTGGTACATCAAGGGAGATATCCTTATCTATAGATTCACCTCATTCATAAGCTACCCACAAGCCTATAGGTGTTTCAATTGTGCCACTTGGATGAAGAGAGCTAAGACATATTATCAAAGGGTACAAATCCAAGTGAAAATAATTTTTGGGAAGCTAGATGGGAATCTTAGTCTAATATGTTGATATATTTTTGGTGTTGTCTTTCAACAATCAACCTTTGGAGGCATCTATATAAACATCAATGGTGACTCTAAAGTTACATAAACTAGTCAAGAAACCTAGGTATTCAGTTTAAATATTGTTGATAACCATTCCTTATGTTCTTTATTGTTGATGAAGTTCCATGGGTAAATTTGGTGTTGATTTTTTTTACACAAGTTGGTGAGGTTTATCAATCTTATGGCATTCCCTATCAGCCTTGTCATGATCCTTATCAGCCCATTTATGATCCTTATCAACCCATTCATGAAGTGTATCAGCCTTCTCATTAAATTTCTCCTAGTGAACCTAGTCACTTCTCTAATTAGTCCATTTCCACTTTCAATAAAACTATTTTGGGATATGTGAAGTATATGTTAGATATTGACACACAAAAGGGATATGGTCCAGAGATTCCTAGTGATTTAATTCATAAGGTGAGAGATGAATTAGAGCTAGTCAGAAGAGAGTTTGCACCTATCAAGAGAGACAATTGACAAAGGTTCACAAGTGAGATGCTATATGTGAGTGGCCTAGTTTCATCCTTGGAAGATAAGATAAATATTCATAAAAAGAATTTTAACCAAACCTATCAACCTTCATATCCACTTCCTAGTCCTACATGGTTCCCATTCATGAGCCTATTCAATCTTATCAAATATATCTTTTTCCCAATTAGCTAGAAGAGAATTTTGGGATGACAAACCTTATTTTTGAAGAAAATCTTGATAGGAAAATTGAGTTGGACAATAAGCACATGCAATAGTCCATATTATCAGCAAAGGAAGTGTAATTTAATCTCTCATTTACCTCTCCCATCCCATCCCCATCTCAAGAAGAAACCTCTAGATATGAGATTCCAAGTTGGAGACAAGGTGGAAAATATAAGCCAAAGGAGATTACAAGTTTATTGAATACTTCATCCACTCCTCAAATTACATCACCATCTAAAGAAGAGACTCTTAATACTAAAATCCTAATCTAGAATAAGATAATGAAGTCATGGGAAAAGAAAGAGGATATAAGTCTTGGTAAGGAGTGTGAAGTTGAGAAAGAGATTGATCCTATGCAAGTCCCTCCCACCCTTCCTAAAGAAACCTCTTATGTTCCATGTGAGCCCTCTTGTACTCCTCATCCTCATGATTATTCATATCAAATTAAAGAAATAATTTTTAAAGAGAACATATCTGAGTATATTGAAGAGTCAGAGTTGAGAATCAAATTGTTGAGTCAAGGTGTGATGGAAGGTTTAGACCTAAAAGAATATCATATGCCTTAACATACCCCATATAACCTCCCCAAACAAAGTGTTCAATTAAAATCAGATGTTAATAAAGTGATTATAAAATGGAAGGAAGAAAACCAAGCTATTCTATCCTAAGGTCTACCTCCCCTTCCTCAAGATCTCCCAAAAGAATCCTCTACAATTCATTCTCAATCAAATTTTGAGTCTTATGTTCCACCTCCACCAACTAGTTCATATTTTCCACATTCCACTACCATTTTCCTTGATGGAACTATGGTATGGGAACCTAAAGAGGAGTATTTGGATAGGTCACCTAATTTCAAGATGCCTAGTCTTGGCATCACCAAGAAGGAGAAGGAAATGGAATATATTGAATCCCTTGAGAAGGAAATTTAGATTTTCGTAACTAAGGTACATCTTGAATGCCCTTAAGAGTTCCCAAGTGTTAAATAAGAGGTGAGTCCTTGTGTTGAGTGTTCTTGTTTGGTTGATAATGAAGAATGCCTTCATTATGTCAAAGAAGAAATATTGGATGAAGTAATTCTAGATTCTAAAGAAGAGGATGAAGGAGATTCTATAGTTTTTACCCTTTATTATGCTGATAAAAGAGAGAATGAGGACTTGTGGTAGAAATTTTAAAACATTTTCAATGAAATTGGGTCTTTTAAGGGGTCTAAAAATGCCTTAGAGATAATTACAAGTGATGGTAAGCAACATAATTTTTTTTAAATGTCATAGAAGATCCAAAACAAAGTTCACTTCAAACTTTGGTGGTAAAAACAAGATCATATTGGACTCAATATTCTGAGGAACAAGAAACCAATCCTTTTGAAGCTATGCCTACCAAAAATATACTAGTTGATCATGAGATGAAGAATGGGTAATAGTATGAAGTATGTGTAAAATTTAAAGAGGAATATATTTACATTGGAGACCTATTTAAGGATGATATACTTGAGAGCATAGAAAGTAAAGTGCCAAGAAGTAGGTCTGATCTACCAAGTGTTCAATCCAAAGAGTAACATGCTTGGCACTATGATTAATTTCATGAAGAAGGAGATGCAAGAAACTTTCCTTTTGATCTTGGAAAGGGAGGTATGATTTATTTTTAGTTGTATGTATTTTTTTTATTCCTATTTTTACTTAGTAATTTAAGCACATGTGCGTTTTGTTAGTGTGATTACTTTGTTTTGTGTGTGTCCTTTATTCTATGTGGTTGAGGTAGTCAAGTGGTCTTGTCTTGATCAAAGATTATGGTCAATGGTAATAGGTCTCGTTAGTTTGTTCCAAAATTTAGATGACTCCCTAAGCCCAATTAACTAATAAGGTTAATAGTCTATTTAGTATATCAGACATACTACCCCTATGAGTCATCAATTTGCTGACCAAATTTGACCCTACAAGTCAAATTGGGACCCCTATAGGCAAAAAATTGATCTTTCAAGGTTTGTATGGTGTTCAATATTATTTTATAATGTGTTTTATAGGTTATTTGATGTCATTATATATCATATTAGCCTTGGTCTTAGTCATGTTCAATATTTATGTCTTTTGAGTCATTTTAGAGGTCACAAATGGGTATTTAATGACTTATACAACCTCTTAGATAAATGTGAAGGTTTAAAAGGATTATGTAACATAAAATGTGTACTAATAAGTCTTTATTAACTATTAATAACTAAAAAGTGGTAGGTTATTTATAAAAAGGAGTAGTTTTCTTGAAAAACATGAGTATTTAATTAGGTGTATAGAGTTGTATGGAATCTTATAGTTTGGGACATTGAAGGAGTGTCCATTAGTATTTAATACACTTAATATAGTGATTACTTTTATCATAAACTTCAAGTAATGAATAAAACCACTTATCTCTTCTTCTACTAGGTTTGGCAAGCAAAAGTGATATTCGGGGTTGTACTTGGTACAATTAACAAGAGAGGTTTCAAGAAAAATTATCTTGGGGTGTCTTCTAAAATTATTCAGATTAAATTTGATGTTTGTCTGTATATTAATGGTGGTTTGTACTTTATAAACTATTCTAAGAAGTTTACCTTCCCAATTTACTTGCTAATTTGTGCACCTTATAGGTTTTGCCTTGGTTTGGAGAAGTTCATACAATCCAGCTACTAGGATTGGTTCTAGATGTTTTTGACTCCATCCACTCATGATTTTCATGCTTAGTATCATGTTTTTTTATATATTTCATGATCTAATTAGTTTAGTTTGTAGGTTGATGTTCCAGGTGGAATGGTAGTCAAGTTCATTACTTGCAATAGGTTAGATTTTATACAAGGGATTCATATGAGTATGATATGGTGTTTTAAATTATTAATGTCATATATAATACCTATTTTACATGTTTGGACTCATAATTAAATTTTTGGATCAAACTCTTAGTCCATTATCATACTCAGTCAACTCTTACCCACTTCTACTTACAGCCATGGTAAAGTACGTATATGGGGATTGTATGATATGTTTATAGAGGTGTAATGAAAATAAAAAGGCCTTGGTATGTTTTTTATACACATGAAATATCAATTTCATAATTTAAATGGTTGAGAGAATATTGTAACAATCATATAACACACTTTTACCTAGTCTACCAGGAACATACTCATCTACAGGTGCGATGGAAAATAGTATCAAATAGAAATAAGATACATAGATCATTTAAGCCATTCAAGGTTTTAAACACAAGTTTTAAGGTATTGAGATAGGTTTATAACTAATTGAGGGACTATTTTCCATGATCACTACCCAATTCTATATTATTGCGTACACTATGAAATAACCACCTAAGGTGATAACACAAGGGGTTAAAGTGCCATATTGAAATGTTAAATCATGTGAGGAGACACTCCATAACATCTTAATGTGTTGAGGGATAATGCTAGAGTCATGTGAAATGATTGGTTGGTGAGTAAACTAGGAAATACATTTTAAGGATGATAACTATGGATTTCAATCCCTTTATCCGTAAAATGAAAAAATAGAAATCTAAGCCCTTTTGTATAAATATTACAAGCTTAACAATTATTTTGATGCATTATATTATATTTTTTTTGAAGTATTCACATGGGAGAAGTAATATGAATATTTTGGGAGGAAAATGACAAATAGAGGGTGGTCATTGGAATGCCTAAAAAAGCACTTTTATAAAATAAGTCAAGGTAGTTAATTCTACAAGCTTTCAACTCTAAGTAGCCTCTTCCCCTTAGGTTACAAAACCAAAACATGTTTCATGATTGAATGGTTTTATAGATTATAAGGGATAATTAATAACCTAAGAGTCATTATAAGAGTTTTATTTATATATTTTAGGCCCTATACTCACCTATAGGATCCTTTTGACCTATAGTTAACTGTATCTGACTTTAACAAACAGTGAGCTTGAACAATGGTTGAAAAGTATAAACATGACTACTAAGCCTATTGACATGAAAAAATTATATGAAATGTTTCCAAAGGTAATCAAAATATCATGCAGGATATTCTAAGGTGAAACCAATACCTACATACCTCTTTTTCATCACATAATGTACACACACAGGATTTGGAGATACAAGGTGACTCTACCACCTAGGTTTGGAAAGGGAGTCTATCTTCATGATTGAACTATTCCATAAATTTAATATCATATAAAATAACATATATGATCTAAAATATCATCAAAAAAGTTTATAATTCTATGTTTTAATATTAATTGACACCTACAAGACCCCACACAATCAATTATAGTTGAATGTGAGGGGCAGAGAGAAAAATTGAGGCCTTTTGATGAGGATATATCATATAAGATGAAAAAATGGATAAAATAAAGTATAAAATGGTCTTATATGATTATATGGAAGCTTTTAGACACTATACTCAATCATAAACAAGCATGGTCACCTACAAGTCCCTTTCTAAGACACAAAACATAGTCAAAAAAGATACACAATCCTAAGAATTTAAGGAGTATCTTATGAGATGGAGTCAAAAAATGAGATGGAAAAACCTTCATAATAATAATAATAATAATAATAATATCCTCATAACATAATCATGATGCGTATATATAAAAAAATTGGGTCCAATGATGCATCATACAATCTACATTCCAGATCATGACATAGTCTGTCTCCACACAAGTCTGTCTTAGGTCTTTGAAAATTTAAAAGGTAAAATTATTTTACCAAGGACTAAAATATTTTAAATATAATTTTTAATAATTGGATAACCTTCTCAAATAATCAAAATTTTCCAAGGAAATAGGTTATTACCCTCTATTTTGTCTCAGATAGAGGGAACTCCCTTTGTGCATGAAACTTGTAGTCTTGGGGAAATGAGGATGAAAGAGTGAACCAAAGGTTAGTTGACATTTATATAAGGTGTGTAGAGTTTCTAAAAATCTAAAAAATCATTTAAAACCAATAATATAATAATTAAATCAAATAGAATGGTCTGGAGTGCCAAGTATGCATACAAGACTATTTGAGGCCTAAAGTTCAATGGGGGGCCCAACTTCACTTCCAGCCCCTAGTGAGTTTTATACCCTATTTAATAATTTATATAAGATATATTGGGATTTTTATAATATATTATGATGCATATTATATCACAAGTGAATCATATTTTGGCTCAAAGGCAACATTAGGCCTATGTGAAGGGAAGAAAGGGCATGAGTGGCTAGTTTTGGAAGATCTTATCTCTTTTTATTCTTTGTATGGAAGTCAAATAAGTTTAGAGGTGTTATCAAGGGACTTTAAAATAACATTTTTGGAATTTTTTTGAAGTTCCAATGTCCCATCTTTATGAAAAAAGCTTAAGAGATCAAAATAATCTAAAACCCTTGCAAACCCCTGCTAGTGACACAATTAGAGAAGTGAGGTTGGAAGGATATTAATATGAGATATTTTTACCAATAGATTGATTTTAAATTGTATAAGAATATTTTATTATCCTTTCCATCCTTTTGAGTTGTATGAAACTGTATGAATGGAGAATGAAATAGGGTATTTCTGACTATTTTGTGTGACGTGCAGGTTCTATGAGGTTAAAAGATATGAAGATCACATGTAAGGGAATATTTTGACTTAATATAACTCCCCATGTCAATTTAATTCCTTGGAATAACTCTTAGGTGCATCAACTAGCTTCTTCATCTCATCCAGTCAAAACTAACATAGTGACCAAGCTAGTGAGAAGGGTGGCAAACATCAGGTGAGCTAATTTTAAGGTGTGTCTAATGCATCTAAGGCTATGGAGGGCCTTGAAAAGTTTTATCCACTCAATTATATTAATTTTCATGTAAAAATTATGCTTTTTGGAATTCAAGTGTGTAAGGTGTGTGGAAGAGGAGTTTTCTTAGACTATAGGTAGTGATGGCTTACTTCCAAGAGATTCTAAATGATTAGGACTACAACCAATGCATGGAGAGGCATGTATAAAATATTTCACCTTAATTCCAATCATCAGACCTATCCCTAATTATTTTTGGGGTGTTAAAATAGAGGTGAATTATAAAGTAGTTTTTTGAACCAAAATGAGAACTTCCATGCCATTTTTCATGTGTTTCATGACTTGAGATGACACTTGTGCTTCCTGAACTTGCATGGTCCATTTCAAAAAATCTTCTCATGTAATGATAACTCATATTATAATATTTAAAAGTGTCTTTGTGACCCTTTTACTTCTCTTTTCTCCTCTTTCTCTCAAGTTCTATAAGAACTAGCCATTTTGGTCTTTATAACTTTTGCTTCACCTAAGTATGGCAAAACCTACTCATGTTCATACCATTTGATCAGTAATACTAATAATTTTTACCTATTTCATAATTTTTCATAGTGTGTTTAATTTAATGATGGATCTTTCTTAGTGAATACTATGCATTCCTTATCATGGTGTCTCATTCTCTCACCTATTTGTAGCTTCTTGTAGATCATGTGAAGTGTTCTAGGAAGTGTCAAGGTTAAGTGAGTTAGCCTATTCACTAGTGACATTCAAAGCATCTTATCTATCCCTCCTAGCCTAAACATTCATCCATAACCTCATAATTAAATATTTTTGTGATAAGGTTTAAATAAAAAAAGTGAATGTTTTGCTAGTCCTTTGTTCTCATGTATAACATGTAGATAATTGCAAGTCATCAAATTATTTGGTATATCACCTCCCTTAGAATAGTTTGATTTTAGTTTTCTCTCTCCCATTTCCCTCACAAATTTTAGGTCTAGTAGTTATTGAAATTAGTACATCAAGGGAGCTATCCCTATCTAGAGATTCACCTCATTGATAAGCTACTGACAAGCCTAGACATGTTTCAATTGTGCCACTTGGATGAGGAGATCTGAGACATCTCCTCAAAGTGTGAAAATACAAGTGACAAAAATACATATGAACATGATCATAATGAATTTTTTTTAGCAATAATAATTTTAGAAACCCATTATGATTATAATCTACAGGTTTGATGAACTTAGGTTTAAAATTTTGATAATTTATTTGTGACATAAGATGGAAATCTCATAAGGAAATCTATGTTTCTTTTGATACATGGGTTTTTCATCATGATATATGATGACGTTATGAACCAAAATACTATGATAGATACTAGGAATGTATTTTTAGGACCAAGCAAAATTTAATAGTATTTAACAAAAATACTATAGTTATCATGTTGTTTAAGAAAAATTTCTTTAGAGAAAAGAATAGATCATGGACTATCTGTGGTACCATAATTGATTACAATAGTTTCTTTAATAAGCATGAAATTTACATATTTTAAGTGATATGAAGATATAGGAAGCTTAGATAAATTATGGTTTTAGGATAAATACTAGAAACAAAATTATTGAATCAAATATTCTTTTTAAGAAAATGGCCAAGCTTGTGATGTTAGCATGGAAGTTGAGGCTTGCAATCTTGAAGTAATTATCATATAATTTCATCACTAGGAAGTGTTGGTAAATATCCATAATAACTCATACCCAAGTCAAGATAATTATTTTATAACCTTGGTTGTCAAACTCAAAATGTGTCTAAAATAGTAGCCTTAAATGTAGCATTTAAGGTAATGTCAAGATGACAATTAGGTGATAAAGATTCTAATTTAACATATCAGATTGATCATTATAGCTAGATATAATAGTATTAGTCAAAACTTTTATTGATGTATAAATAATGATAATAATGAGACCATAATATGTCTCATTTATATC
The DNA here is from genome assembly GCA_037957365.1 of Torreya grandis. NCBI lineage: Eukaryota > Viridiplantae > Streptophyta > Pinopsida > Cupressales > Taxaceae > Torreya > Torreya grandis. Next base: position 1,725,961 of record JARHVA010003495.1, on the reverse strand, counting down.
ATAAATAATATTATTTTATCTTTTAAAAATCATGTTTTAAAGTGGACTTAAATGTAGTTCTAAGAACTTATACTTTTTATAATGAAATATGGGTTCTATATTAGGTATATTATTTAGGAGTTATTTTAGTATACATTGTTTTTATTTTTTAAAAAGTTTTTAGAGATTATATGTCAAGTTTTATCTATGGAGGATGAAATTAATCATAAATATAGATATCAAAGTTTGAAGGACTAAAATACCAAATCAGGGACAACTTTGAAGCAGAGCCAAACATCATCAGTAGTTTTAGAGACCTATATAAATCACATCTAGAATTATTTAGTAAATATTTAGACATACGGAATACTTAATAAAGATAATCCAAGGTATATAATAAAATTTACATCAATAAAAACTTGTTATTTGATATTGGTTTATTTGTTGTTTTGGCATGTGAAAATGTAAGACTAAAATGGATATTTTATGGTCAAAAGGAAAAATGGTCATCAAGAACATACCTAAAAGGTTAATTTGATTGCATATTTGGATTCCTCTTTAAAACTTGGGAAATTTAAAAATGATAATCATCTTGATCTGAGACCATATGGAAAATTTATGACTGTTTGAAGTTATCTATAGAGATGCATAGTCCAGCTCCAAAGATGCATAGTCTTGCTTCACAGAACGTAAAATTGGATATTGAAATGCATATAATTAATTTTGGGGTATATAATACCAAATAAATAATTAAGGAATATTTTGTGATAGTTTTTATAGTCTTTATATAAATAATATTTTTCAAAAATAGACACAAAAATCAGCTCTAAAAATCTACAGGTTCAAAAACATGAAAGCAAAGAGCCCCAAATATGATTGGTACCTATTTGCATAAAGTATTTATATGAAATATATTTAATTTATTTATAAAAAAGGAAATATGTTTATATTATTTTAACTACTATGAATATTTCAACATCAAATTTTTGGAAGAAAAATAAATTTGTCAAGATTATGCTTGATTTTCTCCAATAAAATCAGAAGTTGTTGGAAAGAAAAGAGATCAACTATATTTTCTCCAAAAATTTTGAATATTGTGGATTTGTGAATATATCACGCCTCAATATTTTATTATTTAAAATGGGGATTAATACTATTCTCTAAATAATTTATGGACCCAATTTATTATCCTAGAATAATGAATTAGTTGTAAACTAATTTGTTAAATTGTTAGCATAAAATAAGAATTAGTTGTAAGTTGATTTGGTAGGATGTTAATATTAATAAATATACTCTAAAACTGATTTTTTAACTTTTTATTCTTAAATAATAATTTTCTTATGAATTTTTATTATACATACAATCTTCTCATTCATAGAATGGTGAATAGTAATAATTGTAAAGTTGGAAGAAGACTAGATTGAATAAAGCATTTAAGTATTTCTAAAGTTTTCTTTTCTTAATCATTTTTATAAAAAAAGAGAAAGGACCCAATCAAAATAATAATAAAATTTAGTTTGTATATATGTTTCTTAGATTAGATTCATTTATGTTTTGTTTTTATTTCTAAATATTTATTTAATTCATAGAATATCATATAACTTGAAAACTAATTAGATCCATATACCAAAAACTATTTGGTTTATTTTTATGCAATGTGTGTTTCAATTAATACAATTTAAATTATTCAAGTGTATTTTTCATCCAAAAAAGTGTGTTTTATTGATGTAATATAAATTTATCCAAGTGTGTTTTAATTCATGATAGTGTGTTATTAATAAAATAATTATTAGTTACATGTATTATGTGCCCTAATGCATATATAATTTAGAGACCACCCCTTTATTGTTATTATTAAATGAAGAGGATTGAAGCGACACATAAAAATGGGTTGATTATATCATATTGTTCAAGATATGATATAGGAATTGATGAATAATAAATAATTATATTAGCTAGGTATTGGCAGTGGCTAGAGTAACCAGAGATTGATGATTGAACTTAATTAGGTTGGTTAATACCATAGAAAACATGAGAAATAATGTGAATATTATTGATATGGTAAAAATGTTTATGTATAAAAGAGTGGATTAAAAAATATAAATTTTATAAATATTTACAAAGGTTTTAGGTTTAAATATTTATTTGAAAACCCATGAGGAATCTTTTGAAGGTGGATTCGTAGGAGGGACATAACCTTCAGGTTTAGATGATATATGAATAAAATGAACATCGTGTATTTTAGCTAACTTATTTTGATAATTAATTACATCCAATTCTCATGATTGGGCTTGCGATATAGTTTAGGCATCATAATAAGAGGGATAAATATTACATGTATCAATTTAAGTAGGGATATCAGTAGTAAACACACTTATGTTACTAGAATTACAAGGATACATGACTAAAGGTTATTGAAAAAGTTTGGATACCCCATATTCATTATAATTGAAATCATATTTTGTACTAAGAGAATTCATATGTATTACGTGGGAGAGGAAGATCATAAATATCATCAATTAAAGGAATGGTCTAGTTTAATGGAAGAAGGTAAGGAAGAATCCATTTTAATATATACAGAGGTAATCAAGTGGTATTACAAATGGTTTTTAATTAATTGGGTTCATCATCATTAGAGTTTACAAGAGTACCATGTAAATTATGATACATGTTGATGAATTCAAGAAAGGGAGGACTGTTAATCTGAGCAATCATAGGAATGAGGTGTTGATATTTAGGATTTGGAAGTTGGATGATCCAAGGGTTTGTATCTAACTCATGATTATAATGTTTGTCATTATGGATAAATATGATACATTAACTACCATAATATGCAATAAATTTCATATAAAGAGTCTATGGATGTTCTAAAATAATGGTATAAGGTAAAATAAGACCAAGGACAAAGAGTTTTATTAGACATATTTTGATTCTAATTGTGAGGTGGAGAAAAATAAAACCAAGTGGTTTTTGGTTGGTTTTATAAATTTCTTGACAATTAAGGTGAGTTTATTTAAGGTTTTCTTTGAATTATCTAATTTTTTGGATGATTAAAAGAGAGATAAAATTAATGTTTAAACCTTCATACACCAATAATTTTATAATTAAGGTATTTTTAATTCCAATATTGATAAAGAGTGGTCGATCATCATCTCAAAAATAATTTCATCATTAATAATATCATCTTAAAATAATTCTATGGTGGATTTTGTGTAATAAGATTGTTGAAATAATGTGAACTTCTATGGATGGAGGACCTTTAAAAGGTAAAATAAGTACCTCATAATCATTGTATGGGGGTTATTCGATGTCTTGTAGTTATTGCATAAGTAACTTATGATGATAAAGATAATTTATGGATAATTCCATGAGTGGAATTTTTATACACATAATATTTTAAAAATATTTCAATTACTGATGCTTTCTATCTTTTAGGAACCCATTAAGTCTCAATCTCTCTAATTGCATGCCTTAAGGGTTCGGAAGAACATTGGTGCTTCATAGGATTATTGTCCCTTACTACCACTTTTTATCCATCCAACCATATCTAAAAAATATTACCCTAAGCTTCACCACCTATTTTTCACCATCCTTTAGTCATTTCCCACCTTCATTAGCTCTTCCCTAGCTTAAAATCCTTTTGGATAGTTTACATTATAATATTAGCCACCTCAACATTATACTATAATATATATAACTTATTTAGGATCTAGGTTGGCACTTGACCAACCTAGATTAAGACCTAATATTTTGTTGTCAATAATGATACAAGGTCGATTATGTTGACCTTATCAGTGTAAACTTTCAAAAAGGACTAGGGTTAGATTCACATATATAAACATATCATTTTTTCCATTATTAGAGAGACAAAAAGAGTTAATTATTCATTTATGATTATTTACAATAATATCTTCCACCATTATACTTGAGGAGTAATAGCTTAGGGTTTCTACTTGGAGAAGAATCTTGTCTTATGGAGAAGTTTTGGATGCTTTGGCCTTTCTTAGTGATACTTATAAACCATAAAAAACTCTAGCAAAGAAACTTTGGCCAAGGGAGATAATTAGTCTTGATAGGTTTATCTTCAAGGTAAGTATCTATAACTTTACTCCTCTCTTTAGTAGATAGAAGTAGTATAAGTAATGGCTTTTGAATAGATTGCTCTCTCCATGCATTAGGGCTTTACCTATACATAGATTATTTAAGATTTTTTTATACATGTTTACTAACCCCCACTTTGTTCCATAAAATTTGGTGAGAACTGTATTATATTTTACTTATTATTAGTTTAATGAATATGTAAACATATGACCTATTTAGGATTATTGCATAGTTTTGCTTGGATAGAGGATTTATGTATGCAATGGGAAATGCAAAAAATCTATAAATCAATCCTATCTCAGAGAAGATAAATCCTAATTAAACTTTTGATTATGGATACATTAGATATTTTGGGTCATGACCAAGATGCTAGACCTAGCCAAGGGATATTTTACCACAATAATATAACTAGGGAGGGTTCCATAGCCTCCTTAGTGATATTATTATGGTAAGAGATTCCTTGGATAGGTATAGTATATCCATCTTGGTCATGACCTTGAATATATAATGTATCCATAATCATAAGTGTAAGTAGGATTTATCTTCTTTGAGATAGGATTAATTTATAGATTTGTTGCATTTCTCATTATATACATTTTGGTTAACCCAACGTGAATCTAACCCTTGCAATTTTTATTTCAATCTATCATTTTTATTATTTTATTATATTTTTACATATTTGTAGTACTGTATTGAACTTGTCAGTATATTTATAATAGTTTATATGTAAGTATAGCACACAGTCATATCAAAGTGACTCTATTATGTTTGTGTAGGTCTTCACTAAACATAGGTAACTAGATCGATCTAGTTGACAAATTATTCTTCTTTAGTAAAATTATACCAACTAATTTGACCCAGTCGACATTGTTTATAGTGCTTATTTTTGGTTGTTACTTTTTACCAACTAAGTTGACCTAGTTGACTTAGTTTATAGTATTTCATTTTGGTGTAAATGGTTTTAAAAACTATGTCGAGCTAGGAAACCTAGTTGGTAGAAATTCAAATCAAAATTTGAGCATCACAGCATAAAAAGTTTGAAATCTTAACCATCTTCAAGTAAACCAAGCTTCCCCTCTTTTCCATCTCTATTATTTTATTACTTTATTCAAATTTTTTTTCACAAGTTAGCAATCTTCAAAAAATTTAACCCTACAACCAATTAAGTCAACCTAGTTGACTTAATTTTATAGTCTATCTTTTATTTGAGAGACATAGTCGACCTATTTGACTCTTTTATTAAAGATGTTACTTCTATAAAATAATGACAATCTAATCGACTATGTTATATACTATTTTCATATAGTGTTTCCCAAACTAAATTTGTACTATTCTCAATAACATAATTAATAACTATTTGCTAGTAATTAATTCACATTTCCTTTCTAGTTATTTGTATGATTAGAGTAACTCACATAGTATAAATAGGTGGCTTTTCATATTACCATTTTAGTTACACTATTTTAATCTTTTTCACATGCTACAAAATCACATAATATTTAAAACACATTTAAACACTTATCTTCCCAACGTCTACCTACTTAGATTTTATCACCAAGGGGGAAGATGACTTGGTTTTATATCTAAGTATAAATACATGGTTAATGGTATATATTTTCAAATAATCAAACACCTTTATCTCTTTGGGATAGTGAAGTGAGGGCATATGCCCAAATACCATTGCTAACATAGATCCCTTTCAGCCCAAACATCTACAAACCATCTATAGATTGCCTTTTTAATTCCCTATTTCATTTAACTCTCCTATCACTTTTAAATCAAAACTTTACAACAATATAATAAAACTTAGTATAACCAAATACTTATAATTTACTTTTCATTTGATTACTTACTCTCTTATCATTGCATGTTGTATTGCAAAAATTTTCACTAGCTAGCATTGGTGTAAGGTTTTATGTTGTGTACACGAATTAGATTAGTCACATTGATCTAATTATTTGTGCATTTGATTTCATTATTGCTTCACTTATATTTAAATGTTTTTCCCTAGTTCATAATACTATCATTCCAGTTGATATAATATCTTACAAATTGTTCTATCTCTTACCTACAATGCATAGTTAACTAGAACGATTATGTTTCTTATCTTTATATTCTACCCTCCTTCCAATAGTATATAATCAAAATTTAATACTATGTCTTCCTATTTATCCATTTTTAGTTATCTATCTAGTAATACATAGCCAACCCATACAACTCTACTCTTATCATCCTATGTATTTAAAGTACTATATCAACCTAGTCGAATTTATGCCTATTCACTAGCCTTAATCTTTTATCTAGATAATTTAATTATCTATTTGGATGACTCTATACCTAATATCCTTTTATTATTTATTAAAATCCTATTCCATTCATCAAGCATCATAAAATCCCATATCAAAATCTTCTTGGACAATCTGAATCCATTTTGACACTATATGGGATTTTTCTTCTTATTAACTTTTCTTCCTCTTTTTAGATTTTAGAGCATCTTTTGATACCCATCCACATATTAATTTAGCCTTTGTGGAATATTTTGATGCCCACTACATATCATTTCAGACTTTGAGGCATCTTTCAATACCCATCCCTACATCTAATTACCCATTAGGGCATCTTACAATGCCCACTCTTATTCTACACTACATGATACCAAACTAATTCAACTTCAATAAACCTTCTAAGACACATAGCTTTCTCTCACATGCTCATACTTGATATATAATTTAGATTAGATCTTTTTTCTTTTTATCATGATTTATATATCCTATCCTTCTAACACTTTTTATAGGATATTTACACAGGTCTCACCCTCTGCAGTAGTCTCTCTTTCTATAAACCTTAATCTCTTATTCTGGTCCTTTAGTTTCTCTATTATCATGAATTTAATTGTAAAACCATGGATAAGACTTAGTCTTCCTCATTATTTCCTTTTGTTCTCAATGTTTCCTTTCTTCCCAATACTTTTGTTACCCTTTGGGTTTCTCCTTTGTGAGTTAGAGTGTAATACCATGGATAAGACTTGTCCTTCCTCAAGAATATCATCTTTCTCATTTACTTTTCACATTAGTTTTGCACCCTCTTTGGTTTTTATTTTATTAGTTGTAGTGTAAGACCATGGATGAGACTAGGAGTTCCTCTTAAAACCACCATCTTTTAATTAGTGTTCCTTTTTCTAGAATGTGTTTTCAATGATCACAAGTTTTTGATCCTTTGTTCTTAAATTTAAATTTTGTTTCTTCTATAGATAAAATTTTCACAAAAAACTATGTTATCATATTTTACCACAATTCCCTCATTCTTATGATAAGGAATCACACATCACTGTCATTGTATCTAATTTTACACCTTTGTTAGTTTTTTGAAATTTGAATTAGTTAAAATTATTTCATGTCTCATTCCTCTTGATTTATTATCCTTTAACTCTAATTTGGATAAAACAAGGTTAATGTCAAGATAACACTTTTATTTCACCTGCATTAACAAGACTCTTAGACACTGTACTCTCTAAATTATCTTTCTTATCAACCAAGTACAAAGTATTCACATTAAAGCCATCTTCATCACCCATGTTTGGTCTTCTAAATCTATATGGACGAGAATAGAAAAAATTATCAAGAAAGTTAAAATATGAATCTTTTAAAACAAAAGGAAATGATATGTAAAAGGTAACATACAAAATTTAAAAATTTAAAATCACACCAAAAAGATGTGATTACAAACACATCTCCTATATCCTAATAAAGTTCAAAATCCTTAGTTGGCCTCATGATAGAGCCGAGGTCCATTGGGGTGTAGTAGGCTAGTATATTGGAATAAGATAATTCAACAAAATCTATTATTTTACCAACATTTTCATGTAAATACCCAATGTTCATAATAGACTAGTGGCTCTATAAGGGGTCTTGAGGAATGGGGATCATGTTGTCGGAAGTTAGGTCCATTTTTATTTTCATGCATGTAGCCTTCATAGGATGATATACATACTTCATTTATTGACCTAAGATTTGTGTGGCTAAGAGAAGTTATTTAGAGTCCTTAAGATTAAAGGTTTTCTTTTTTTTTATAAACTTGATTTCTCCTTCATTCTCCCGTCCACCCATTTCCTTTCCCCCCTTGATAGGCAAAGTGTGATTCAAAATTTATTCTCCCTTATTATATAATTCCCTCTTATTTACATCATATAAAAATACTAACAATACTTTATTTTACTTTTATATATCTTTATACCAAAATAATATGTTTGAGAAACTATGGATTACTCCCTTTAAACCATGGATTTACATTTCTAGACTTACCTTCTTTTCTTTTACCATTAATTATTGATTATGCTACCAATTTTTGGACACATTAGTCTATTTCTACTTTCATGTATTTATTCCATCATTAAGTGAAGTTATTTTATTACTTATCACTCATCAATGTTGTTTTCCCCTTTTATGTATATTTTTCCATTAATGATTAAGGATTGTTGTTGCTTATTCATCAATGTTGTTTTACCATTTTTTCTTGCACATATTTTTTTAAGGATTGTTATTGATTTTAAATTTATGTTTGATTACCATTTTTTACATGTATCCTTGGTTTGACTTTGTGAGTTTTACTTTCTTACGTAAGGTTTACCTATTTGAGTTTTTCAGTCTTTAGTAGCCTTGGATTTTTGATTGGCTTATTTACTCTAAATTTTAATTTTGTCACTTGGTCTAACATAGTCACCCAAACATTCCAAATTTCCAAGTACATCTCATCCACATAGCATCAGTTATCTTGTCTTTCCCATGTTTGTTGGTTTTTATCTTTAGTTTTATATCCTTAGGTTTTTCAAAAGTAGTCTTTGTGACTGCCATAATCAAAATTACTAACACAAAAGACAAACATATAGTGATAAAGGTAAGTTAAGGTATGCATACATTTATGTTTTTATTTATTTCCATTTCAATCATTTAAATCCAATTATTTTATGCTTTAAAATATTATAACTTTTTTTAGCCTCATCATTATGTGTTGCTATGTTCTTTCTCAAACCACCATCCCCTATTTCACCTAAGTGACATATGATGAGATTAGAGTGTGGAATATATATACACATATTATTTTCAAACATTATCAATTACTGATACTTTCTATCTTATATTAACCCATCGATTCTCAATCTCTTTGAGTGCACACCTTAAGGGGTGTATTGGGAAATGGGTGGGAATACCATTGGTGCTTCATAGGATTATTGTCCCTATAATACCACTTGATATCAATCTAACCATTTCTTAAAAACATTACCTTAAGATTTAATTCCTCTTTTACACCCTCCTCTAGTCATTTTCCACCCTCATTAGCTCTTCCCTAGACTAAAATCCTTTTTTATGATTTATATTACATTGTGAACCCCATTATCCTTGTACTCTAATTGATAAAACTTATTTAGGTTCTAGTTCACCCCCTAGCTGACCTAGACTAAAACCTTTTTTTTTTTCAATAATGATACAAGGTTGATTGGGTTAACCTTGTCAGAATAAAATTTAATAAATGACAAGGGTTAGATATTATTATATAAACACATTGATTTTGGCATTATTAGAGAGACATCAAGAGTTAATTATTCATTTATGCTTATTTATAAAATCTACTCTTTTGCCATTTTACTTGAGGAGTCTTATCTGAGGGTTTCTACTTGGAGAAGAATATTGTCTTGTGGATAAGTCTTTGATGCTTTAGCCTTTTTTAGTGATCCTTATAAACCATAAAAACCTCTTGAAAATAATCTTTGGCTAAAAGATAGTTTGAGTCTTGATGGGTTTGTTTTCAAGGTAAGTATCTCTAACTTTTCTCCTCTTTTTAGTAGATAAATAACATAAGTAACGTATTTTGAATATATTTCTCTCTCCATACATTAGGGTATTACCTATGCATAGCTTAATTATCATGATCTTATACATGTTTACTTTTATTTTTACTAATTCCCACTTTATGCCACAAGCTTTGGTGCTTGCACTAGATTAGATTTTGCTTTACTTGTTATTAGTTTAGTGAATATGAAAACATAGGACCTAGTTAGGGTTATTACATTTTTTATCTTAACTAAAGCCTTTGGAATCCTCTCTGGTGACTTTATTATGGTAAGAGTTTCCTTGGATATGTCTAGTAGATCCATCTTGGGTCATGACCTTGAATATTTAATGTATCCACAATCAAAAGCATAACTAGGATTTATCTTCTCTAAGCTAGGATTGATGTATAGATCTAATAAATTTCCCATTACATACACTTTAAAACCCTCTATAGTGATACTATTATGGTAAGAAATCCCTTGGCTAGGTCTATTAGAACCATCTTAGTCGTGACCCTAAATATCTAATGTATCCATAATTAGAAGTATAAGTAGGATTTATCTTCTCTAAGCTAGGATTAATTTATATATAAGTTAAATTTCCATTTGCATGAATTTTGGTGAACCCAACGTGAAATATAAATTTTTAAGGTTTTATTTAACATAATAATTTTTATCATTTATTTTCATATTTTTAGTAATGTATCAAACTAGTTAGTATAATTCTAACTTTTTGCGCACAAGTTTAACATAGTTATTTCAAAATGGCTTTGTTTTATCTATGTAGGTCTTCATCAGTTATAGGTTACTAGATCAAATAGGTTGTCACAATACTTATATTTAGTTATAGATTAGTATACACTATCAAATATGTCAACTTTGTCATATAATTATTTATTCTAGCATAAAGGTCAAAAAAAATTATCAAATAGGTTGACCCTATTTTTCTTCTTCTTTAGCATACATGGTTTTTTAAAACTTGGTCGAACTAGTTAACTTAGTTTACAAAATTTGAAAGTAGATGTCATGGTATTTCAACATAAAATTTGTAATCTTAATCATCCTCAGGCCCACCAAGGTTCCTCTCTTCCCCTCTCTATCATTTTTGTAATATCTTCAATTCTATTTTTCACAAGTTAGCTATCTTCAAAACTACATCCCTACACCTAACTAGGTCAACCCAATTGACCTAGTTCTATAGTCTATCTTCTATCTTAGAGACATAGTAAACCTATTTTAATCTATTCTTAAAGACATTTCTCATATAATATAGTAGTGACCCAGTTTAATCTATTCTATATTGTTTGCATATAGTGTCACCTAAACTGACTTTTTACTATTCTCAATCAAGGAATGAATAACTATTTTATAGTAATTAATTCACATTTCATTTTCAACTATTTGCATGCTTAGATTAATTCACATAGTCTAAACATGTTGTTTTTAAAAATTACCATTCTAGATACACTATTTTACTCTTTTTTACACACTACCAAATCATATCACATTCAAAACATATTTAAACACTTGTCTTCCCAAGGCCTACCTATTTATATTTCATCACCAAGGGGGAAGTTGATTTGGTTTTTTATCAAAGTATAAATATGTGGTTAATGGTATATATAATCAAATATCCTAACAGAATTATCACTATGGTATTATGAAATGAGGGAGTAAGCCCCAATACCAAGATAGTACCATTGCTAATACATATTCCTTTTATCCCAAACATCCTAAAACCATCCATAAATTACCTTTCTAGTTTCCTATTTCATCTAACTCTTTGATCACATTTAAATCAACACTTTCTAATAATTTAATAACACATAGGATGACCACTTAGTTATCATTTATTTTTTAGTTGATTGCTTGATCTCTTATCATTGCATGTTGTAATGTAAAAACTTGCATTGGCCAACATTGGTGCATGGTTTTGTGTTATGTTCCCCAATTGTATTAATCACATTAATCATATTGATCTAAGTATTTGTGTGTTTATTTTCATTTCTTTCTTTAAATTATCTAGTATAAATTTTCCCTATTTTATAACATTGTCATTTTATTCAATACAATCTCTTACAAACTATTCCAACTCCTACCTATAGTACATAATCGACCAGCACAATTGTGTCTCTTATATTTCTATTATGCCCTCTACCCAACATTACAAAATTGACCCATATGACTCTAAACTCTTCTTATCCTATGTATTCCTATTATTTTGTTGACCTACTTGACTCTATACCTATTGGTCAACCCTAATCTTTTATCTAGACAACTTAGTTCTTTTTTTGGATGAATTTGTCCCTAATCTCTCATTCTTCTTACTTCAATCCAATTCCTTTCATAAAATATTTGTGGATAACCTAAATCCATTTAGACATTATATGAGGTATTATTTTATCATTTTATTTACCTCCCAAGATAACCCTCATTCTTGAAACACTTCTTCCCCTCCTTCATCTATGGATTTTAATATGGTTCAAATCATGCTTCAATATGAGGTAGGTAGATTACATAATTTTTTTACCTATCAAGATAATTCCCATATTAAATCATCTCAACACAATGTGTGTGTGATTGACACAAGTCTATCCAACAACCCCACTAATAATCTACCTCTTAATAACCCTCCCTTTAATACCAATTCAGGGAGTCTTCCTAAAAATGCTAACCAACCAATTGATATAAACCAACTTATTGTATAATTCATGTAATAAATGAACATAATGAAAACATGTAACACCTCAAAAATGATGCAATTACATGTCATTTAATCAATATGGCTAATGAACCTCTTGTTGTAATCTCTCAAAATAATCAAAATTTTATTCCTCCACCTATTAGATATGCTAGAAGAAATGTTATTCCCCAACCTATCACGAATAACGAGATGATTCAAAACATTCAAAATTAGCCTTTAACTCCTATCATTATTTCTAATGATATTGGTAAAGTAACATATCTCCAACTATCATGTATGATGGGACTAAAGACCCTACATATTTTCTTAATGCATCTGACAATCTTTATAATGAGTTGATCCAAACTAATTCTTTTCCCACAAATAAACTTCTAGTTAGAACTTTCAATGGTGATGTGCTGTAAAAATACAAACAAATTCCCCAACATTCCATCTAGAAACTATAGGATTTATTCAATCCTTTAGTTAGAATTTCAACACAATGACCTTCCCAAAAATTGCATTAGCCATTTTTTTAATGGTAATCTCCCACTAAATCAACTCATGATTTTATCAAATGATGGAAATATTTGGCCAAAAATCCAACCATAGAATTAATAATGATAATCTATTTAAAATATTTATAATTAATTTAACTCCTCTTTAATATAAAATTTGAACCTTTATCCCCTAAATGATTAATGAATATCTTGACCAAGACAAGTGTCAAGACTTCTTAATTAAATAATTTGAACATAATACCAAATTTATGAAGGGATATTTTCAAAATTATATAAATACAATCACTGATAATACTCCTCAAACCAAACTATGAGTTTCCAAGGTCGACAATTCCACATCTTCTCAAATACCATTAACTTTGTAAAAAATGAAATAATTATTAACATCCTATAAAAAAATTATTTATCCCAATAATCTTCCTAAATGGCATGACCCTTATTAATTTTTTTGGTTCCACACCAAAATTCATCATTCCCATGAAACATATAAAGGGCTTACTAAATTTGATGTCTCTTATATGATTGGTGATTTATTCAATCATGAATCCATGATCCAACTCCATCATCAAGATTTTAACACCACTTCTCAAAAATTACAAGATCCCAAAGCTTATTCTTCTAATAACCAAAAATATTTTTTCACATCTAATGCTCAACAACCTACCAAGGATATTTGTGCCATTGATGCTAGCTATGACTAATATTATAATAATTATTAGTATGTTAATGTATCTAAGGACAATTATCACCAAATATAAGCTCACAAATATCCTATAACTAAACTTAAGAATCCATATTTAGAAGAGAAACTTCTCAAAGATACTACAACCAGTAATCTAGTTTTGAAAGCTAACAAAGAATCATCTCCTTCTTCTAAACCACTAAAAACTTCCATTCCTTAAAAGTCCACATTACCTTCTAAAACTTGTACTGGTACTTAATCTAAATCCCTTTGGAACTTATTAGAATATATCAATTCCATGCCTTGTAAAATTCCTCTTATTGAATTAGTTTGGACCTCCCCTTCTCACTGCAAGTTCCCCATGCAATAATTACAAGAAATTAAAGACCCACATTATATAAAAGATGAACCAACCTCATTTTAGACTCAACCCACCAACATGCATACCATTGAATCCATTTATCCTTCTTACAAACCTTCCATTTAATTCCTTGAAGAAGACATGATTGATGATGATATCCTCTTTCTCCCTGATGATCCACCCCTATTCATTAAAATATCCATTAATAACACCCTCATTCATAAATTTTAATAAATGAAGGGTTTGGTATTAATGTGACATCTTTGTGGCCCATACAATAACTTGGATATAATAAATATCATCTCAAGAAAACCCACCTAACCTATCATGGATTTGATAAAACTAATCAAAATTCACTTGGTTATATTTTTCTTCCCCTTACAATTGGATCGAAGACTATTTAAAAAACTTATGGTCCTTGATTTACCCCTATATTAAAACACACTCCTAAGATGACCATGGACTCATCGAATGAGGGTTATTACCTCTTTCAATAGCCAATGTTTAAAATTAATACATAATGATAAAAGGTATAAACATGAGGCCTATCCCAACCCTTAGAATATTCAACTTCCCAATCCTAAATCTCAATTTTGCATTCCCACCATTCCAACAATCAATAGTTATCCCTTACTTGAATTCATCAACATCAATCTAGAATTACATTTCACTCTTTCTAATTTAGATGATGATGAACCTAATGACTTGTAACATACTTGTAACACTATTAAGATACCTCATTACATATCAAAGTAGCTTCCTCCTTCTTTATTACCTTGTGATTGCACCATCCTTGTTATTGATGAGATCACTGGTTTTCCACCTCCATTTAATGTTTAAGACACATCTTACATAGAACATACCTTCAAATACAATGATTATGGAGTGGCTAAATTATTCTAAGACATTTTAATCATGTTTCCATGTAAATTTAGTGATCTAGGTATTTCCCCTTACAAAACTCTTCATAAATCTCAAGCATGTATAATTTATCCAACTTATGATGATAACTACATCATGGAACAAGATTAATCATGATACTTGGATGTTTAACATTATCAAAAAAATCTATCCTAAATACATGCTTTCAACCATGATGTTCACACCATTTTCAAAACCTTTTATTTAACTCCTGAAGGTCATGTACTTCCTACTAATTCTTCACTTATTGATAATCCTTAGGTGGTAGAACAATTCATACCTTCCTAACCTTCAACAATCCCTTCATATTCTATATCACATATATATTCAATCCTTGCATCCAAATCTTCCCTTGGCAATGAATTTATTGATAAACCAACCAAATTTGATCAACCTTTTTACCCTACTCCTACACCCAAGATTACGTTAGATGTCAAGGCCATAGATTTACTTTAGATACATTCTAAATATGACCACCATGATAATCAAATTCTTTATCTCAAAGTAGATGTCAATTATTATGGTTCTCTTCCCACTCTACCTAGTGATGAAGCCATTATTGAATTTATTCATGCTTGAGAACCTCAACTCCCTTAGCAGTATCATAAACTTGGGAATTTAAAAAATAAAGCCCCTTATTCTTATAACATCATCACTATCATCATCCCTAAAGTAATTATCATTTCCTCTTTACCTAATTCACCATATAATCTCCAAGATGTCAATGCTATGTTTATCAAGGAAAATAATCAAACTGAATATGGTACCCCATCATGCCCTCGACCAATTATAGTCTCTTACAAACTCACACCAACTGAACATGATAAATTCAACTTATTCTTCAATAAATATCATGAGAATTTTTCTTGGTCTTATGAATACATGCCTGATATTGACCCTAGCATCATGGTGAATAATATCATCACTTACCTAAATGCTAAACTAATGCAATAAATGTAATAGAACTTTATACAAAAGTTTCAACTTTATGCCATAAATAAATTATCAAGCTACTCGATGTTAATTTTATCAAGCCCATATACTATTAAAAATGGGTTTTTAACATTATCCCAATTTAGAATAAAGTAACCATGATCATTCACATCTACATTAATTTTTGTAATCTTAATCTTGCTTGTCCCAAGGATAATTTCCCTCTACCTTATATAGATGCCATCATCGATTCCACTTCTGGTTATGAAATATTGTCTCTTATGGATAGTTTTCAATTTATAACAAAATCTACATTACCCCTAAATACCAACATAATACCACTTTTAACATGAAATGGGGCACTTATTTTTATGTTAAAATTACCTTCAATCTCAAAAATGTTGGAGCTACCTATCGACAGGAAATGACTCACATCTTTCATGATCTTATTCATAAGATTATAGAGATGTATGTGGGTGACCTCATTTCTAAATCCAAAAGCCACAAGACTCATCTCGTTAATCTTACTATCATCTTTGATCACCTCATTGAATATAAAGTTAAACTAAATCCCTACAAGTGCATTTTCAATGTCACATAGTCTCTCTTTGTTGCATTAACATTGATCCCACTAATATAAATGTTATCATCAACTTACCCATCCCTTGATCCATTTTATACATTCGAACTTACCTCGATAAACTTGGGGAAATTAGACAGTTTGTCCCTGAAATGGCTTAATGTATATATTCTATCAATTTTATTCTTAAGAAAAGTAATACCCTATAATGGATGGATTATTTTCAAAATTCATTAGACAATATTAAATAATCATTTCTTAACCCAACTACTCTTTATCCACCTTCAAAATATCATTCATTAATATTATATACCTCTTACACACCCATATTAGTTGGGGCAATGCTTACCCACCAAGATGATACTAAGAGAGAATATGACATCTATTATATCAATTAGGGCCTCATCAACAATTAGAAACATTATACAATTATTTAAAGTGGTTACCTTGCCATATATTTTGTTGTTGAAAACCTCCAATAATACATGCTATAAAACCAATTATATTATTATTAATTATGATCCCTTTTTTGAATTTTTCTCTAAAGCCTTTATTCCTAGTGATAGAATTAGAAACTAGATGGTCATTCTCATGGAATTTTATCTCTAAATTATTACACAAAAAATTTTCAAAGGATAAATCATTACTAATCAACTTACTGCATCTCTAGTTCTATCTACTGACCACCTTAAATATATTCATCATGATGATAATATTTTTTATATTGAAGGTCTCAACCAAGAAATATCTCTTAAATATTACTTTAATAATTTTATTGTTGACCTTGATGGAACTAATCTAGAAGAGTCCTCTATCTTTCTTGACACTACTAAATAAAAATTAATTATCAAAGAAATTCCTAAAATTATCGTCAATTTACATGAAAATATTTGGACCCTTCATTTTAATGATAACAAATGTCTTCAAAGAGCTAGCATAGGTTGTATTATTAATATTACCCTTGGTAAAAATATCCTTATAGCATTTCATCTCACATTCAATGTCAATAACAATATGGTAGAGTATGAAGCTTTGATCCTAGGCATACGAGTATCCCTTTATCTAAATATCACATATCTACATGCTTTAGGTGAATCACAACTCATTTTATACTAAGTCAATGGTGATTATCAATGCAAAAGTGAAAAATTCATTTGTCATCATCAAATTTCAACTACCTTTGCCAAATATTATGCTTCTTTTACCATCAATCTTATCCCTCATGATATAAATTCTATTGTTGATTCCCTTGCTTATTCATCATCTCTTTTTCATCCACACCAAGTTATTATCGATCCCATTTTTTTCCTAAATAAGTAAATCCCCATCTTATATTCAACTAGAAGATTCATTCATTTTCCATATCAAAATTTTCACCACTCAACAAAGACCATAATACAAAGATATTATTCAATTTATTAAACACCAAAATTATCCTCCAAACATTGATTCCCATGAAAACACGCGCATAAAAAAATAAGCTTTCAAATATGTCTTTCGATATAACATCCTATATTATCATAATGTTGAAGTTACCTTTCTATATTATATTATGAAAGAAGACATTCTTCCTCTTCTTTAACAAGGTCATAGTGTAATTTGTGGTGGCCACTATATCAAGCATGCTACATCTCATAAATATTATGTATGGGATACTTTTGGATCACTCTTAAAAAGGATGCCATCAAATTTTCTAAAAACCATACTCCTTTCTAGCTTCATGATGATATAATTCATGCACCTCTAGACAATATTCAAAGAATGGAGTCTTCATATCCATTCTCCATATGGGGATGATATTTCATAGGCATATTACCTTGATCTCAAGATAGGCGTGTCTTTATAATCATAACCACATAATATTTTACCAAATGAGTTGAGGTTATGCCTATTATTAATGTCATTTGTACTACCATTTCCAAATTCATCCTTAATGAAATAATTTTCCACTTTGGTATCCCTCATATTATCCTTTCAAACAATGGTGGTAACTTCAAAAATAAAGATGTCAAATAACTCAATGATAAATTTAAAATCAATCATAAATTTTCCACACCCTACAATCCAAAATGTAATTTCCAAGTTGAAGACACTAATAAAATTCATAAAAAAATCCTCCAAAATATAATCCATGATACCCACATGGATTGGCATATTCATCTCTATCCTAGTTTTTGGGCCTATCACACTAACATATGCACCACCACTAGGGCAACACCATTTTCTCTAATTTATGGTTCTAAATGAGTCCTCCCATTAGAATTTGAGATTACCTCTATCTATATCTCTATTCATAGTATAATACCTAATAAATAATTACATGAATCTCACCTTCATGCTCTTGATCTCCTTGATGAACACCATCTTTTTGCTTTTCAACATAATCGCTAATATAATGCCCATATTGCCAAACATCATAACAAATGAGTTAAAGTTCACACTTATAATATTAGTGATATTGTCCCTAAATTAGAATAAACTCATGATAAAGAAGGTAAATATTCCCAAAAATGGTGGGGTCCTTAATTAGTCAAATATATTCTTTGTCTAAGCACCTATCACCTTTAAAATAATGGACATAATTTCAAAGAGCCCACCAATGTACAATTCCTAAATATTTATTTTGCCTAAATCCTTCCTTTATTATAATGATTTTTATATTATATACATCTAACACTTTTTGTAGGATATATACATAGGACTTACCCTCTACATCTATTCTCTCTTTTAACAAACCTTAGTCCTTCCTTTTGGTCCTTTGGTTTCCCCTTTTATCATGATTTGGATTGTAAACAACATATAAAACCCAATATTTCTCATGAATTCCTTGTTTCCTCTTTATTTTCTTACTTTACAATAATTTTTGGCAACCCCTTGGGTTTTTATTTTATGATTTGTAGTGTAAGACCATGGATATGACCTAGCCTTCCTCAAAAATACCATCTTTTATCTTTTTTGTACATGCTTTGTGCACCCTCATGGGTTTCTCTTTTATGATTTTTAGTGTAATACCATCCATGGAACTAGAAATTCCTCATAAAATCACCATCTTTCCTTCAATATTCCTTGTCTTGAATGTGTTTTGCAATAGTTACCAATTTTTGATCATTTATTCTCAACTTTAACTTTTTCTTCTTTTGTAGATAAAATTTCCATAAAAAATTGTGCTATATTGTTTTCCTACACTTTCATCATTATTATGATAAGGAATCACACTTCAATGTCGTTGTATCATTTTTTCATCATTTGCCACTTTTTTTTTAATTTGAATTAATTCAAATTGTTTCATGCTTCATTCCTCTTGATTTTCTTTCCTTTCACTCCACTTTGGATAAAACAAGATTGAATTCAAGATAGACTTTTTATTTTACTTTCATTACCAAAAATATTAGACTCCATGCTCTCTTAGTTCTCTCTATTATCAACCAATTATCATGTATACAAATAAAATTCATCTTTAACACCCATGTTTGGTATTCTAAATTTTTATGGAGTCATAGAAAATACCATCCAATTTTTTTTTTTTTTAAAAAAATTGAAATAAAAGGCAACATATCAAATTCAAAATCACACCAAAAGATGTGATTAAAATCACATCTCCTATCTCTAATTGAATCTTAAACTCCACAGTTGATCTCATGATAGATTTGAGGTCCATTGGGGTATAGTAGGGTAGTATATTGGAATAAGATAATTCAACAAACTCTATGGTGGTACCTACTTTCTCATGCAATTACCCAATATTAATAGTAGATTGACAACTCTTGAAGGGGTCTTAATGAATTGGGAACACATTTTGGGAAGCTATGTATATTTTATTTTTCATTCATATAACCTTAATGGGATGATATACCTTCTAAATTTTTTGACCTAATACTTGTTTAACTAATAAAAGCTCTTTAGAGTCATTAAGGTTGAAAGTCCTCTTGTTTTGACAAACCTGATTTGAGTGTCTTATCTTTGATAAAGAGTTCCTCTACCTTGATTTTTCCTTCATCCTCCCCTCCAACCATTTATTTTTTCCCCTTGATAATAAAGTGTGATTCTAAATCTATTTTCCCTTATTATATATTCTCTCTTCTTCACATATTAAAAATATGCTAACACTACTTTGTTTTAGTTTTATCTACCCTTATAACAAAACAATATGTTTGAGTGATTATGGATTATTTTCTTTATACTATGGCTCTACATCTCTAAAAGTACCTTGCTTTCCTTTACCATTTTCAATTATTTTAATACCCCATTTTTTGGGATACCTGAGTCCATTTCTACTTTCATGTGCTTTTTTCATTGTTAATTGGCATTGGCTTGTTACTTCTCACTCACCAGTGTTGTTTTCCCTTTTTTTCACTTTTTCCATTGATGATTGAGTAAGAATTATTATTGTTTATTAATTACTATTGTTTCTCCATTTTTTATTGTCTATTTTTGTTTAAGTAATGATTGTTACTACTTTTACATTGATGTTTGATTACTATCCATCTTTGACAAGTATCCTTGGCTTGACTTGGTGAGTTTGCCTTTCTTACTTAAGGTTTATTTATTTAAATTGTGTAGTATTTAGTAACATTATATTTTCAATTACCCAATTCACTCTAAATATTGACTTGTTCATTTGGTCTAACATAGAATTAATCACCCCAGCTTGCCAAATTTCTAAGTACATCTCATCCACCTAGCATTAATTATTTTGGCTTTCCTACATTTATTTGTTTTTAATCTTTAGCTTTGTATCATTGGGATTGTCAAAATCAATATGTAAATCCTCCACATTCAAAACTAAAAACACATCATACAACCATCCAACAATAATGTTAAGTCAATGTATGCATACTTTTAATTTTTAGTTATTTCCATTTCAATTATTTAAATTTCAATTATTTTATGCTTTAAAATATTGTAACCTTTTTTTAACTTCAACATTATGTTGCTATGTTATTTTATTTAAGCACCATCTCATGTTTCATCTACATGACACATGATGAGATTTGAGTGGCGTATGTTTTTACACATAATATTTTCAAATTTTATAATTAATTGTGCTTTTTATATTGCGGGAACCCATTGAGTATCAATCTCTCTAAGTGCATGACTTAAGTGGTGTATGAAGAAAGGGGTGAGCAGACCATTGATGCTTAAAAATATTTTTTTCCCTTATTACCAATTTTAATAAATCCAACCATCACCTAAAAATATTACCCTAAGCTTTGCCTCTGATTTTTCACCATCCTCTCGTCATTTTATACCTTCATTAGCCCTACCTTAGCCTAAAATAATTTTTAATAGTTTATACTACTTTATATACCCCATATATCTTGTACTCTAATTGATAAAACTTATTTAGGGTCTAGGTCAGCCCTTGGTTGACCTAAAATGAGACCTAATCTATTTTTGTCCATAATGATACAAGGTCGACTGGGTTGCCCTTGTCATCCTAAACATTCAAAAAAGACTAGGGTTATATCTACATATATAAACACATCTATTTTTCCATTTTTAGAGATATATTAAGAGTTAATTATTAATTTGTACTTCTTTAAAATATACTCTTCTACCATTCTACAAGAGGAGTCTTAACTTAGGTTTCTACTAAGAGAAGAATCTTGTATTATAGAGAAGTCTTCGATGATTTGACATTTATTAGTGATCCATAAAAACCACAATAACCTCTTACAAAACACCTTTTTCTAAGGGATATATTGAGTCTCGATATGTTCATCTTCAAAGTAAGTATCTGTAATGTTGATCCTCTCTTTAGTAGATAAAAGTAGAATAAGTAATGACTTTTGAATACATTGATTTTTCCATGCATCAGGGTTTTACATATACATAGCTTAATTAGGATTATATTATGTATGTTTAATTTTATGTTTAATAACCCCCAATTTGTGCCACAATCTTTGATGATCACAATATTAGAATTTCCTTTACTTTTTATTAGTTTATTGAATACGAAAACATAAGACCTAGTTAGGGTTCTTACATGGTTTTACTTGACTAGAGGCTTTGGAACCCTCCCTAATGATATTATTATGGTAAGAAATACCTTGGATAGGTATATTAGATCCATCTTGTTTATGAACTCAAATATCTAATGTATCCACAATCATAAGTGTAAGTAGGATTTATTTTATTTGAGATAGGATTGATTTATAGATCAGTTGTATTTCCCTTTGAATATAGAATATTTCAAGGCATAGAGTTAAGTCCATTCAAAAAATTCCATTGTGGTTTAGAAGATGAAATAACATGAGGCTTAGGTTAATTATAAATGGTGTTCTTTGTAGGAATAGTGGAATTAAGTTGAGGTTCTATGTGTGGGAATGAATCATCACTAGTGGATTGTTTTGAAGTTGATGAAGGAGTAGTTTTAGTATCTTTTAGAAGTTGTTCCTCATAGGAGGTGTTATTAGGTTTTGTGATAGGATATTTATGAGTAGGATTATGACAATAATTGACTTTAGTTGTATTCACATATTGAGAGTTAGTATAATAGTGATAATAATTAGCATCAATAACACAAACATTTTAATTTGGATTTTGTGTATTGGGATCATAGGAATATTTTTGACATTGTTGATCAGTAGATTTAGAAAATATTATCTTTTGATAAGATTTAAAGTATTCAATGTGATTAGCCTTGATCATAAAACATGATCAAAATCACCTCCTAAAATGAAGGAAATATAAATTTTAATAAGAGAATAACATATTTCACTATAAAGACCATTATCATCATTTAACTAACATAATTTGATGGGATCATATCATGAGGGAGGAGTGGTGGTAGTGTTAATTAAAGTTTCGGATATAGGTAATAAATTCCTCAAAATTAAGATTAGATTGACCTGCATTGATGTAATTACCTATGAAAACACACAATAATTAGACTAAATTAACCTACATCAATGTATTTTCCTATGAATACATAACAATTATATTAGATCAACCTGGGTCAATGTACTTTATATAAAATATTAAAAAATAAATTAGAGATAAAACTAGATCAAAATTGAATGATATAGTTTGTTAATAGTAAAATACCAAAAAACTAATCTAGATTGGCTTACATTGATGTAACCTATTGATAAATACATCAATCATTAAAATGCTATCATATTTTTTCAATGTATTTTTTCCTATGAATAGAAAAAAATAATACTATATTGACCCACGTTAGTGTAATCTAAAAAAAAATAAGAACAATAAAAATGTATCGATCTGCACCTATGTAGTTTTCCAAATGAGTAAAAAATAATCATTAGTTAACATCAGGTTTACCAGAATGTATGTCAGATAGATATAGACTCAAAGAATTTAAATCAACTAAAAAACATTAGATAATTAGTTATATCAAGGCATGTTCAATTGTATCCACTAAACCTAGTTAGAGGATCAATTATCACACAACATCAATGGAGAGGGTTCTAAAGCATATAAGTAATCAATATAATGTAATAACCATAACTAGGTCTCTTAATAATAATGGAATTTATATATTATAGTATTAATAAATATTGTAACACGAATAAGGGGGGATGGTTAAAACAATACTAAAAATGGTAAGGAACCATGGTAGGCAAATGAAGGCCTAGGTAACCTAGGGTGGAAAATGGAAAGTTAACCATATAGCCACATTAAGTTTAAGTATAGAGGGGTTAAAACAAGGAGTTACACATTCAAAACTATTGATTATGCAATATCTATCTACTAAATGAAAGAGATAAGGTTATACATACTTATCTTAAATATAACTTGTCAAGTCTCAATCTCTCCATCGGCCAATGGTTATTCACAAGAGGATATTGTGGTTGTAGGGATCAAAATGGTTAAAACTAGATATAGGATAAAATACTTCTATTTTCATCCAATACTCCAAAACCAAGATACGATCTAATAAATGGCTTCTTGAAAATGCAAACTAAAGTAAAATTGTGAGCAATAATAGTGTGAAAATGAATGTTAGTCTCTATTAGATTGAAATGAGACTTGTATTTATAGTGTTGATTTGAATCTAAACCCTTATATAATTTTATCTAATAATATCATCCCACCTCAACATCATTAAAAATTTACCATTTACCCTCAAACTGGGTCAACCTAGGTGAACCTAATTGTGAAACATGTGCCATGAATTTCATAACTATGTCAACTCAAGCTGACCTAGTTTGATTTTTGGTATGAAGTAGAATATACTACATAGACCTAGGCTAATATAATTGGAAAAGATAGGTCTTGGCTTAGTTAATAATTATTTATGAAGAATATTTCATGAAAGATCAAGTAAGTGGTATTTTATGGTGGATATAGGCATGATAGATTTAGAAAAAAAACTTGTAAAACACCAATGGTGTACCCATGCCATTCCTAGTGTACCCTTTAAGACATGCACTTAGAGATTAAAACTTGATAGGTTAATCTAAGAGATAAAACATTAATAAATGATAAATTATTAAAAATATTATGTGTATATAGCTAGTTCATCAATTTTTTTAATAATTTTTCAAGTTCTATTAAGTCTAAAGGGACAGTGAGTAAAATTTGACCTACAGGTTAGGCCTAAATAGTTTTATAACATTTGGGAGGTGTCTTAAGGTAATTTTGAGAAGAATTGGTGTGATAAATAATATATTCTATGCCATTCATGTTAACCAACCTTTTATAAATGTGGCTAATTTTATGGTTGTGAGGATTCTTTATGCTCTTGATGTTGATTTTATTACATTGAGAGTAATTAAGACAAAATATTGTTGTAGATATTAAGGTGATCATTAGCTTACTTAACTTTATCAAACACTTGATAACATTCTCTTTTCATATCATCATGGTCAAAATTTATGATCAAGGAGAAAATCATATGATAAGGTTCAAAGAAAATAATTTTTTTCATAAGAATGACCCAATTAGCATGAAATGAACAAAATGTTTGGTTATCATACCATTAAGGGTTTGGTCATAAGTCATCAAACTATTTAGGTTGATATTGTCTTCTCTTAATCTCATCAAGATAAATATGTTGATGGACATGAATTAGGAGGAGGAGGTGGGTGAAAATGGATTCTAGAATTTGGTTGGGTAATATCCACAGTTTTTGAACAATTGACATTATTACATGAATAGTCCTTCTAGAGTAATAATTATGATTATAATAGTCATTAACACCATAATAAGTAGTGTGATTATTATATTTATGAATAATAAGCATTAAGGTATTTTTTCATGTCGAGGCACATCAAATTTACACATGAGGTGGTCATATCTCTTAGATTGATTGGAGGCTTCTTATAATGACTTAAGATACAAGAAACTAACTTTGTATGATAGTTTTGGTTATAGGGTGATTATAAAGAGCTTTAATATGATTTATTCA